>JABUQX010068818.1:25000-75000 GCA_015478945.1 Trachelipus rathkii | reverse complement strand
CATTTTTTTTAATTAAGCTCCATCATTTATTTTCTAATTAAATATATAAGTAAAATTATTTCAAAGTTCTCTGCCAGTTCTATAAATAATCAAAAGTTCCTTTGAAACAAGTATTTGTCCTTTAACTGTTAATACTCCCTTTCTACTTTTATAACTATCAAGTTTTAAAAGAATTTACAAAATTTTATGAAATTTTATTAAAAACATATATTTATCGTACCTTCAAGCAAGAAATCAGTAAATCAGTAAAGGTCAGCCCTACACCCTCTACCACAAAGCTATGCCACGTTTTGTTCAATTGACATAGTGCTATACACCACTATTCAGCCTTGCACTATGTTGAAAAAGAACAAAATAACTTCGCTGTAATTTGTACATCTTATTCCTAAAAGACTCTTAGTTCTTATTTAAAAATACAATTATTCACTTACATTTATATTATTCGCTCGATGTTAACTAAATATTTCAAAAGTTTTTTAAATAATTCGGGTTTTCTTATTATTATTATTATTATTATATATATTACATTCTCAATCCATCACGAGAAACACAACAACCCACTCCTACAGATACGAAATGACCTCTCTCTAGCTAAAATGTGTTGATAGATAATCCTTCTTGTATTCTCCGGGGCGAATCTCAGCCTCAATCCAGGTCAAAAATTACTAATCTTTCAAACCGACTTTTTCTGTAAAAGTACTGCTAAATAACATACGTTAGCCATATAAAAGTAGGCCCTGAATTTAGGATAAGCTTTTATGTAACGGTCCAATTTTAATCCTAATACCAGTTCAAAAGGTAATTCCAGTATTGCCAAGAATCATGTAAATATATTTTATAAATAATCATTCAAACTTGAACACAACTCGCCTCGCGATCAAAGATACAGATCCGTTATAATACAACACGGCTATAAGAAGAACACTGTGATTCGCCAGATAGATTCGTGCATTTGTCGAGTAAAGAATCATTTTACCCCTATCCCTAACAATAAGCTAGCAGAACATCCAGGAGCCATCCATATAACCTACTACAGCAAAATGAGCCCCCACCGCATAAGACCAGTACCCAGCCCACAAGACTGCATACCTCCATCCTCGCAGTCAGAATGTACCTCACGCCGCGTCCCCCGCCCCGGCACTACACCGCGTGCGCCGCGCATAATATCACAACAACAGAGCAACCTATAAAATTCCGCTCTCCCGCCCGTACGCGTGCGCACCGCAAGCGCTTCAATAATTTGCGCCGTAGTCCCGGCACCCCCGCGTGCCCCGCAGGCCGGCCAAAATTTCCACGCTCAATCTATATCTGAAAACACAACATACCACAACACACCGACACACATAACACACACAACACTCACACACCACACGACAAACTCCCTCATCACACACACATCACGCACAAACATTCACTTACACCTCAGAGAATATATAGTATAATATATTTTAAACTGTTATATTATACCTATGTAATATCCTAGCACAACCACGCATTACTAACTTATGTTATTTACCTTACAATAGTCCCCATAACATTGATTACACATCTTAATTACTCTGAAACACAATACACAACACACTAACCCAAACAGACCACAATACACATCACCACAACACATCCACATCGCCACTTCCCAACCGCAACACACGTACAATAACGAGCTATCAGCCGTATCAATTTACTTAAAAACATTTAAATATATTAACTGTATTATTTTAATACGTAGTGTATATAATTACTCATGCCATTTATTATTTAGAACACACTATGTCACAGTGCACTCACTACCACAACAACACCACAACACACACACACAAACAAATACACACACACAATAGCACACTATATAAACATAACCACCCACCCACCTCAGATATTTGTGATCCTGCAACTTTAGATCTGCACTCAGCCTTTAGATGCCTCCAACTATATGAGCTCGTCTCAATGAGTGCTATGCAGTGCCTCAAACTTCCGATCGCCTACCAGCTTATTTTATGCACTCAATACTCTTCGACTCACACTTACACAGCTTTTTGACACATGCCTCCAGCCTATTTGATACCTCAACTTTAAAATATCAGCTCTCACTGACAGTAACTCCGGATACCACCACTCACGCTTTAGTGGTTCACACGTATGCATGACTACATCTCTTTGATGGCTTCATCTATTAAGATACCTACCTATATGATACTTCAAGCCTAGTATTATAAGCGAAGGTACACTATATCCATAGAGACACTACTACACTGGTACACTATAACACCATCAACTGACGATCATCCATATATCCAGCATAATATCACAACAATACGCACATACAATAGACCACTTACGTTCACTCCAAATTAGAACACCTTACAAACATTTCAAACACCGCACAAACACACCACAATAATTTAGTATACAATCATCACTACATAAGCTAGAATAACATATAATAATACATTACCTATCAATAACTATTATACGACAAGCTATACTAGAATTAAATACTATACCTACGTAAACTATACAATATATTTAATAATACTATAATATAACATAATAGGCTAAAATAATATACTAATATTAAAACATGTAGCAACTATGATCATCCACCGTATATATATTATACATACCAATTTTTGGGAGAATTTGTCCTTTATAAAACTGTATAAATAAAAACCTAGCAAATCTAGCATAATAAGATAATATATGATATATATATATATGTTAATAAAATATATACTTTAATATATATATATATCTAAGTATATATATATATTTCATTCGCGCTGGGAAACTATTGCGACACATGCTAGAGGCACGCACGACGGCGCGACAGGCTTACCGCACATCAATACTCAGCGGGAAGTAATTGACGCCTGCGGGCGCACGCGTGTGGCAACCATCGGGCGCGAACGACCGAAAAAATAATTAGCGCGCACTGCGGGCCACGAAGGCGCGGCCAAGGCGAACGACAGGAAATATTGCGCCTACGCACGGCGCACCGCGAAAGCGGGCGCGAAGGGGACCGCGCGGACACACCAGCGGTGCGGGTTGGCGTGCTTGCGGGTGGGGTCATTGCTGAAGCCCTGACGTGAGTTCGCCTGTATGACGACTCAGGAGAAAAAACTAACTACTCAGACCAAACACCAACGCATAAGAGCAAAACACCATTCTCTTCTTACCTGCCCTTCAAAAGGATCTACCGACTTCCAGGCATTTTCCCAGTTATGATTATATATTTATAAAAATAATATTAACAATGATTCTCTGTCTATACTGGATATTACCTTTGCCTAGGTTTAGGATAAATATAGACGTCTAACACAAGAAGCTTACCATAACTGACAGCGCTAAAATTTAGGACTAAACTAGTTACATTGCACCCACATTTACAAAAAGAGGTCTAAGTTGAATCACGTATTTTGCACCTGGAGAATTAGGCTTAAATTCCCCCGCAAGATACCAAGAATCTATCCCCTACAACACATTACAGAATGAAGGTCAGTTTTACGGTCAGTCGTGTAAGCACGGTGCCGCCGGGTTGTTGTTCGTATTTCTCGTGCATAGAATTGTCAATGTACATATATAATAATAATAATAAATAAAGAAAACCCGAATTATTTAAAAAACTTTGAAATATATTTAGTAACATCGAGTGAATAATATAAATGTAAGTGAATAATTGTTATTTTTAAATAAGAACTTAGAAAGAGTTAATAAAATACAATTTATGTAGCAAGAAAGAACTTATTATTGTTCTTTTTATACTTAGATTACATGGCTAAAGATGACTGTAAAGCCGAGTAAAGTCAATAGACGAAAACGTGCATGAGCTTATGGTAGTAGAGAGGGGACTAGGGGCTGACCTTACTGATTTCGAACTGAATTAAGCCTTAGAAAATAACCACGTTAAAAATAATATGTTCTTATTAAATAAAATTTCATAAAATTTTAGTAAAAAGTATATTTTTAAAAACTTGATAGTTATAAAATTTATCAAACCAAAAAGTATTAACAGGGTTATACATAAACATTCTTTGTTCAAACGTAATGATTGATTTCATCATAGAAGTTTTAAGAAACTTTGAAATAATACTTAGCGCTATATTTTGAACGGTATATAAATGTACGTAGACGCTCTAATAAAACAAATACGCTAATAAATTATACAGCTTACAGTGTGTATAGTAACATAACTGCCGACTGTGTAACGATAAATCATGTGTGTGAGATGGAAGTAATCCCTGGATGTACTGTGTGTAGAGTGTGATGGTGAAACGTGTAAAATGCTAAGTAAATCTGTGTGTGAATGGTAAGTATTAATCTGTGTGTCAGTTTTTGTAAGTAAAATCCTGAACCATGGGGATGTAAATAATCTTTACACAACATGTAGATGTATAAATCTGTGATATGTGTGCGTTGTGTGTGTGTGTGTGTGTGTAAGTGTAAAATGTAAGTGTTATGGAGTAAATTTAAGTGACATAGTAATGTGTGTGTGTGGTATAAGTGTCATAGAATGTGATGTATAAGTGTCATAGTGAATGTGTGGTTCTAAATAATAATAACAATAGGCATGAAGTAAATAACACTAAGTTTTATAATAATAAAAATTAATAAAAATAATAGAAATAATAAATAATAATAAAAATAAATAAAAATAAATTAAAAAAATAAATTAAAAAGTATTAAACAATAAAAACTGTTATTAAATATATGAGTTAAAACAGTAAACATATGAGTTAAAGCAGTAAAGCATGGGTTAAGCAGGAAAGCAGAAAGTTAAAGCAGTAAAGCAGAAAGCTTAAAGCAGTTAGAAGCAGAACAAAAGCAACTAAGCCCTTAGCGTGTTAGTAACACCTTTCATTGATTTACTGATTTACTTGCTTTAGGTATGTATGTATATATGAGTTAAAGCGGTAAAGCAGAAAGTTAAAGCAGTAAAGAAGATAGTTACACCAGTGAAACAGTGAAAGGAGACGCATAGTAATCCCTAAGTTTAGTAACACCTCTATTGATTTACTGATTTACTGCTTTAAGGTATGTAAATGTTAAAAAATATGTGAGTTAAAGCAGTAAAAAATAATTAAAGCATAAAAACATGAGTTAACAGTAAACATGAGGTTAAAAGCAGTAAAACAGTAAAACAACAAGCATACTAATCCCCCCTAGGGGTTAGTAAACACCCTCTATTGATTTACTGATTTACTGCTTTAAGGTCTCTAAAGTATATGTTATTAATAAAAAAATGTTTAAAGTGCGCTTTTTTTCGGGTGGGCCAAAATTGACCATGGAAGACCAAAGGGTTGGTCGTGTGTTTATTCATGTGTATAAGTGAAAAAGTAACTGTAAGTGTCTATGAGAGTGTAAGTGCTTAGGGAATGTGTGTATAAGTGTAAATGGGTGATGTGTATTGTGTGGCGTGTGTGTGTTTGTGACGAGTCTGACAGAAGTCGCATGGAGATATCCTCGGTGAAGTTGAAGCGCGAAAAGGGCTAACCCTTAAGTAAAAGTGCATAGGAATGTTTCAAGAGTTAAATGTGTGTTATAAGTGTCATAGTGAATGTGGTGTGTTGGTGTGGGTGTGGTGTTGGTATAAGTATAAGTGTGTGCTGTTATTAAGTTAAGATGCTGTGTGTGTGTGTGTGTGTGTGTGGGTTGTGTGTGTGTGTGTGTTGTGGTCCACGGATGGAAATAAGTTAGGATAGATCCATACAGGTCAGGTCCCTACATGACCTCATGTTAGCACAGATACCTACCAAAGGCTAGATATCAGTTACCTGGATGAGCTCAAGGCGGGGTGGAGGCTAGGTGCAGGAGTAGGATAGGTGTAGGCTAGGTGTAGATGTACGTAGGTTAGGTTAGGTTAGGTTAGTAGGTTAGGTTAGGTTAGGTTAGGTTAGTCGTTAGGTTATAGGTTATGTTAGGTTAGGTTAGGTCAGGTTAGGTGCAGGTTTAGGCTAGGTGTAGGCTGGGGGTAGGCTATGTGGAGGCTCAAATGTGAAAATATCATGGAAACAGGTAATATATATATATAATATATATATATATTATATTATATAGATGTAAATATAAAATATCATAATTATACAAATTTTATATATATATATATATATATATATATATATATATATATAGATATATTGAATATATATAATATATATATATATAATATATATATATATATACTACGATGTAAGAAACTTATAAAAAAAACCATGAAAAACTATAAGAATGTAAATTTATATAAAACAAATATAAATATTTATATATATATTATCATTTAGATATATAAATACTATGAAATATATATATATATAATATAGATATAATTGATATAAATATATATAATAATAAATATATATATATTAAATATATATATATATACTTATATATATATATATATATATATATATATAATATATATATATTATATATAATACTGTTCACTTGCCTCCTACATCAGCTTCTTATTTATCAGCAGTGTTACTCTCTCTCTCTCTCTCTCTCTCTCTCTCTCTCTCTCTCCTCTCTCTCTCTCTCTCTCTCTCTCTCTCTCTCTCCTCTCTCTCTCTCTCTCTCGTCGCTCGCCTCGCTTTGTAGATGCGCAGGCGCATGTTTGGATCGTAAAAAGCCACGTGTTAGGTCGCTGGACTAAACCTAATACCAAAAATAAAAATAAAAATAATGAAAATAATTACGATACGCAAATAAATAATCTAATTAAAAATAATAAAAATGAATAAAATATTTCAAATAAATTAAATAAATTTTTCGAATTAAAGAGAATAAACAATAATAGCATGGACGTCTGCCACGTGATTTTACGAATCGCATTCAATGCAACGTTTCACGTTGTGATTCTCAGATTAAAATTTTCAATAAAAATGATTCAAATAAAAAAAGAATTTCGTGTCTCAAAACACGTCTAAAAGCGTATATCTGCTTCGATATGTCCGCACACGACACTGTCTCTCTCTCTCTCTCTCTCTCTCTCTCTCTCTCTCTCTCTCTCTCTCTCTCTCTCTCTCTCTCTCTCTCTCTCTCTCTCTCTCTCTCTCTCTCATATATAATATATATATTATATATATATATAATATAGATATATCTTATATAATTTATATATATAATAATATATTATATATTATATTATATATATTATATATTATATAATATATATATATATATATATATATATAATAATAGTATATATATATATATAATAATATATATTATTATATATAATTATTATTATTATTATTATTAGCTTTCACGGCCCGCTTTAAATTGACGCTAGATTTCAAAATATTCCAATACCAGGATCACATTTTAGGTCTGGGACAAAGCTCTTAAATTTTGCACGGTGTGGGTATTGCGTATCCTTTTCGGTGGCTATTATATGGATTTATGACCGTATGGAGAACTCGAACATATAAAGACGTTAAGGCTGAGGTGGTAAGGAAGTTTAAGCATAGATGGAAGGGATGGTGAAAATTCAGTCGCCACCACGTTCGTGTAGGTGTGTGTGTGTGTCGTGCTGTGTGTAGGATATATATAATATATATATATATATATATAATATATATATATTATATATATATAATATATATATAATATATATTATTATATATATATATAAAATGCGGGGGCGGCGGTACAAAAGGGGGATGGGGTTATAAGGGGGCGGATGTGAAAGCCTACGATCAGGTTGGGTATGAAACGCGGCCGGCCGGGCTTGCGGTTCGCCACCTCGCGGGGCCCAGGATCAAGGTAAGACATCACCAAAAGGCTAATCCCCTAAAAGACAGATCGAAAAAAATCACTGGACAAAAAATGACCCAATAGCCGAAAAAAATAATAGGTGTGCGTAAGAATAGGGGGCAATACTCGACGGAGCTTCGCCTCGTCTGGCGCAACCCTTCTTCGAAGGGTTTGCAAAAATTAGGGTGGCCAAAAAATTAGGGTTGCCAAAAAATTCCGTGGGCCAAAAATGACCCATGGAAGATCAAAGGGGGGGGGGCCAAAAAAAGTTTAGGGGGGTGAGGTTTTTAGGGGGGTGGGTTTTTGGATGAGTGGGTTTTTGGGTGGGTGGGTTTTTTTTTTGGGTTTTTTTGCGGGTGGGTTTTTGTGGTGGGTTTTTCGGGTTCCAATATGGCCCTGTTACTACTCACACCATCCAGACCTGCGGACTACCCTTTTTTTCCTTTATTCAAGCCCCTATAATTTCCTCCTTTGTATTTATCTCCCCCTCCCTCTCAAGTCCACTCCCCATTCTCACCTCTTGCCAAACTTCCTCCCCTCCCCCACCCACTTCATTCAGTAATCCCCTAAATACCCCCCACCTCTTCCTCACCCTATCCTCTCCTCATATCCACTCCCCATCTCCTCCCTTAATCCTCTCCCCCAACCCCTCCTTCTTCTTCCTTTTTTTATTCACTTCTTTCCAGAACATCTTGCTCCCTGATTCAAAATTTTCCGTCACTTTTCTACACCATTCATCTTCTTGCTCTTCTCTTCGCCCTCTCTACGCCGCCCTCTTTGCTTCCACTCAAACCCTTCTATATTCCTCCCAGCTTTCCTCTCTCCTTCCCAACCATTTCACATAAGCCTCCTTTTTCCTTTCACCACCTCCTTCACCTCTCACTCACCATATCACTTCCCTTTCCCTTCTACTTGCCCCACCCCTTTTCAATCTCCACATACCTTCTAGCCTCATTCACATACTGGCCTCTTTAAGATCTCATCCCACTCCCCTCCACCTCCCCAATTCCCGTCCCTCTAACGTCTCTCCACCTATCCTCCATACCTCTCCTAAACTTCCTCTTACACACTGTCTCCTCCAATTTTCCACCTTTATCACTTCTACTCTCCTCTTTGCTCCCCTTTCGCCAACCGTCAACCTCTCCTCCTACCCTGTATCCTAGCAAACCACAATAGTGATCCGCATATCCCCCCCCCGCCCCTCTAAATACAATTTACATCAGTAATCTACCTCATCCTGTCCCATTTACACACACAAATCAGTAACCGCCCTCCCCCCCGTTCATCTCAAACTCTTCCATGGTATACATTATGATTTTCACTTTTTTAAACCATTGTATCCCACTATCATTCTTCTTTCAACACACCAACTCTAACAGGCTTTTCTCCATTACATTCCTCGTCCGCCTACCCCAATGTCGCTATATTCCTTCCACCCCTCCCTTCCCCACTCCTGCAATTCAAACCCCAAAGACAAAATTTTATCATTTACCCCAAAAACTTTCCCAACACTCATTCAACTCCCTCCAAAAACTTTCTCTCTCCTCCTCCCTCGCCCCATTCACTGGTGCATATGCACATATAAAAATCCACATTTCCCCCCGAATCTCACTTTTACCCAACAATTATCCTTGAACTTCACATGAAATGCATAACTTTACTATCCCACACCTCTATTAACCTCATAACTATCCCACCTTCAACTCGCCCTCACTTCCTCTCGTTCACACCCTGATATTATAACCCTGTAATAATATATTTTTATACCAAATAAATAATAAATATACATAAATTAAATAAAATATACTCCTCATATTTCTAATCAATAATCATTTCGAATCTTAAGATTTCTAGTATATCACATACATATGACGGGCCATACATCCAATATCCATTTTTCTCGATCCTAAACATATGTTTTATACTCACCACTTTTCCTTATCTCACTCTAATCTCTAGGCTATTCGGCTACTTTGATTTGACCCTCCACTACACTCACATTCTATGTTAAGGAATCGAATAAGTGTGAGGTCATAGGTCGGCTTTGTTCTTAGAGTTAGGTCTCGCGCGTATTACCTCCGTGTCTAAGCGATTCGTCACCGTCTTAATTGTTCACACTCTCTTTATTTATGTTTTTTCTTTAATTATATCTAAATTTAATTTTTTTCTTTCGTATCTTTTTCTAATATATACTCCACTCTGACAGCTGCTTCCACGCTATTTCTTTCGCGGTATCTACCACATTTATATAGTGACCTCACCAGGTACCCCTTAAATCACAAAAGAGCCTAAACCTCACACCCGTCGACGCAAAAAAAATCGCTAACAAATAATAATATACTAAAAATAAAAAGCGAGGTTTTAATGAAAATATAATATACCGGATATCTGCAAATAGAGGCGTTTGAAAACCTACCACTCTAATTCTCTCCCTCTCCCCATGTCACTCTCCCTTTAAATTTATCTACTCCGATTAAGAACTTTTAATTACTTTAATAAATCTATCTAATTGATTCAATTATCTAATTATTATAAATACTTCCTCAAATATAATCCTCTAAATCATTACAACATACACTACAATTTGGTCCATAATACTACATTTGATCCTCAAATTTATTCAAACATACATAATTTATAATAATTATATATTATTCATTATTATATTATTATTAATTTAATTAATGTAATACTAAATAAAATTAAAAGGAATGTTCATATAAGTAACAAATGAATACTTAATTTAATCAAAATAAATCTTATATAAATAGCTCCCGAATAATCACTCTCTTGCGTAGGATATGGTAATTATCTCACTACAAATCGTTATTTATTGTCCAGCTATAGATTTTCTTCCAAAGACAGAACTAAAAGGTGTACCTACCATAGCTCAAACTTTTTCTATGTTTGATAATATATATCTTATAATATCAATGATAATAGTATGAATACTCAATATATATACCTAATTTCACACATTAACAATAAATATTTCGGTCATAACATCCACAGATACTTAATGATTTCTTCTTGCAAAGAAATGAATTGTACGTTCGTAATGGTCACATCGCTGAGCTGATGAAAAGTGAATTTCTTACCATAAAATGCCACTAAGCACTTAGAATATTATGACTTCTTACTTCGATAAATCTGGAATAGATTGTATAAGGTAAAATGAAAGATGTCTTGGTAATAACTAAATTATGTTCCGTGCTCATCTCATCATGTTGAACATTAAATGCCTTCACAAACCAAAGAACATTCCGTTAAAAATATCTCTGTGTATGATAACTAGTTTGAGAAACAGGATTACGTCTTCAAATTTATATTTCAGATCGTAGAACTCTAAACTCAATTGGAGCGGCGACATTAGCTATTGTTTACTGCATACGATTTTTCTCTCATCACAAAAGATTTTCCTGTTATGCTTATACTGTAATTTCACAAGTATAAGGAGAAAAATGATGTGATTCTCACAGAGGATTCGTACCTAATTTATACAATATGATTACGTAGATACTTATATAGACTCATAAGATATTAATAATTTAACAATTATAAACATCTTATGACAATGTCACTGGATTACAATAGATACTAACTGACGGTATATATATATATTAGTATATATATTCTCAAATCTATTATGCGTGAGATTAAAGTTTTAAATAAAACATAATATTATTAGATTATTATTTGATAAATCATGTATTATAATAGTTCATTTATTCTATAGAAAAGCTGTGAAATCACAGTGACACCTGATTGAAAGAGCAAATTTATATTTTGATTATATTAATATTTGTCACAATACTAATCGATGGAAACTCATAAGTAACTGACATTTAGTAATGGACTAACAATAACAGACTTTAATGAATTTTAAATGATGATACTATGAGTCACGAGAAGATTTTACTCTTCAGTATCAGCGGGTTAATGTCGAATATAATAATACACTGAGATCACTCACTCGCTGCTAGTGAGTCAGCCTGGGTAACTCTAGTTTTAAACGCGGGATGCTACTAACCCACTAGGCCGATGCCACGTTCCCAAAAGAGAACAGAGAGACTATCAAAAACCTAGTTCTTAAAAGGTACCCCACATAATTCCATATCTCAAAAGTAACTTATATATACAAACAGCTACTCAAGGAAAAGATTACATATGCATGTGAATGTACTGGTCCCTAAATTATTTAATATATAGTGCGCAATAAAATGTATATAAAAAAATAAATAAAAAATAAAATAAAAAATATAAAAAATAAAATAAAAAAAAAAAAAAAATATATAAACAAATAAAAATAAAAAAAAATAATTAAAAATAAAAAATTAATATATTAATTAATCTCAAAAACTATGAATAATGAGCTATATACATAGCGGTAATAAAAAAGGAATATATTATTTTTATGGAGTATAGTCTGGATCTATTTCATTGTAGGAAAAATGTATATAAAAATATATGATTATAAAATAAAATAAATATTGCTACTATTATATATAAAATTAACTTATATATTATTATATTATAATAATGTATAACTTATACTTCCAAGATGATTATCTTACCTTAGAGACGTGAAATTGTTTTCCTTAACAATCCCTTAAAATCCCCATTTAACCACATATATATATTTGAGAATTCATAACTTAATTTATTATTTATCTGAAAATCTATCCTATTCATTTGATTTATAAATTTTCATTTATACTCATGAGTTATTAATAATTAATTCAAATTTAGAGCATAATTCCTTCTCATTTCAATTATCTAAAACACAAATTTAGGTACGAACCTAATGTCTTTATTTTTCATTGTCTCTGTTCATTTGATAGAAACAGGAATAGAACGAAGTGCAGCTCAGCACAACACCCTCTGAAAAGTGATTATGAAGTTCAATTTATAATAACTTGAACGATTAAAGGGATTTTATTATTTTTTGTAATTTTAATTTTAATCATATACAATTCGCCGCCCCCAAAATTATAAAATAAAACACTCGAGTTTCTCTTTTATTTGCATGGTGATAGTCGTGTAAATCAATGAATAAATAAATAATAATAATAATATAATGGATTCTCTGAATGCCTTAGATAGGAATAATAATACGAGTGAATGAATATAATAATAATACTAATAATACTTATAATAATAATATTAATGGAAGATAATTACTAATAGCATGTTGTAGGAAACTATAATTTACACTAACCTCCTGAAGGATCGCATAATGGAGTAGGTATCGATAATGATACTGGTAACCTCAATTCACGACTTACTAATTTAATGTGGTAATTATAATAATAATTAGTTAAGAAGAAAGAAGAAAACATATTGTATGTTGTGTGGGTTGTTGCGCGTCGTGTGTGTGGGGTCCTCCGCCCCCTCGCGCTTCGGTGTGGGTGTTAGTGTGTGAGGTATAAGCTGAGTGTCCGCCGCCTTGTTGGTAGGTCCCCGTGCGGCTCAGATGGCCCCTACGTTAGAATGTAATTGCTAGTGTGTGTGTTGTTGTAGATAACCTTTTACTAGTGTGTTGTGTAAAATTAGAGAGCGCACAGTAAATAGTAAGTATATAAAAGATAGGAAAGATGATGCATATCTACTATAGATGATAGATAAGTAAGGAGAGAGATATAGCTTGGGATTAAGATAGTATGAGACGGAGACGAGAGAGATGAAGTGAAAGAGTAGATATAGAGAAGAGTATGATAGATATAATGAGATAGAGTAGAAAGTGAGAGTAAGAGAGAGAAGATAGAGAGAAGGAGAGAGAGAGAGAATGAAACTCCCCTAAAAGCTAAATAACTGTCCGGATATAGAGAATATAAAGCCAAGACTTTTGTTCAGCTGTTATTTCAGGTGCTTACTTGAGCCCTGCAATAAGGACACATCAATTTGTACCTTTCAGGACCGTGAAGGATCACTGTTATATTCGGTTTTTGGGTAGGGATAAAATAGTCATTTTTATTGCTTTTGAATCTATATATTTCAAATAAGGAGTCCCCTTCAATGGATATAATAATAAAATAATATAATAATATATAAATATAATATAAAATATATATAATAATATATAATAATAAAATTAAATAAATAATAATATGAAGGTATTAATAAATATTTTTCTACTTTACCCTTTTACCGAATTGCGCTGACCTCGAATATTATAATGTATCGATAATTGTGGATTTTAAAAAAAATATAATTTAATTTATCCTTTATCATGGGATGATTTTGCCTTAAAAGCGAATAAATTAAATAATGTTATATATATATATATAATATAATATATAATATAATTATAATATAAATATATATTAATAATTACATATTTTAAATATTATTTTTATTATAAAAGTATTATAAATTATATTATTAAAATTCAGGAGATCACGGAAAAAAATCATTTAGATTTTTCCCCTTGAATATTTTTGCTCTCAAAAATTCATGATTTTTTTTGATTTTTTGGTTTTTTTTTTTGCTTAATATATATAGTTTATATATATATTTATAATATATATATATAATATTATAATATATTTATATATTAATATATTAATACATTAATATATTAACCTCACCCCTCCCACAAAAATAGCCAATTTTTATAGTTTTAAATTTTTATTTTTTTATTTATTTTATTTTTTTTATTACCATTTTTTTTACGTATTTAACCAAAATATTACAAGGATTCCAAAAAATATATATTCATTATCCCTGTACTTTTGTTATAGTGATTTTCAGAGATATAATGATTTATATTTTTATTTGCTTTTTTTTTTTATGAGCGTAGACATACTCTTTCTGATTCCCTCCAGATGTTTTTGCTTCACTCTTGTCATAATCCAGAGCAGGACTCGTACTCCTCTTTCCCGGCTTAGCTGATTTTATGATTTATGTGAAGATATGGATGTGGCTCTTCTAGAGGACTGGTTTAACCTATATATATATATATAATATAAGTATATATATAATATTAATATATATATATATATATATATAATATAATATATATATATACTATATAATATATTAATAATATATATATTATATCATATATTATAATATATATATTATATAGTATATATAGATTATATTATATATATATATTAATATATATATAATTTATATAGTATATATATATAATTAATATATATTTATAATAATTTTGTATATTCATTATAATTTAATATTAATTTTAATTATTATTAATTATATATATATATTTGATTATTATTTAATTTTTATATTTATATTAATTATTTATTATTAAAAGCATAAAAGTATCAAAACTAGGACAGCTGATATTTTATCTCTCTCATACTTCAATAAAGATAAGATTTATTATTATTATCATAATACAGTATTAATACGTCATATCTATGTTGCTAATTCGGAGTGTGTTCAAATTAATTCATCTACTAATATAGCTACAGAAACTCACAGTCGGCATACTTAAGCCATCTTGTACTACAGCTTTATTTTTCTTGTTATTTTTATTATTATTTTTCTATTATTTAATTAATTTGAGTTCTATAACAATTACTTTGAAATCTGCAGTACAGATAAACACAACTCGATATCAGAAGAATTATCCGACGAATATCTTAAACGATAAAGATTCAGTATGTTCAAATAAGAATGCACTGAATAGTGAGACTCGCCATGCATATTTCTAAGTGAAAGCAGTTTAGCTAGATGGATTCTACTGTAGCATATCGATCTAGGAGTCATAAATAGAAGGACTCTACTGCGAAACCTAATAATAAATCAAACTATCAGACAACTATAATAGACAAAAACAATACCCGTTTATCTTCGTATATACAATTTATTAATTTCCCTTTGTGTGATTATAACAAATATACTGCAAAATGAGAATCTCCTCTTCCAACAGAATTGGGTGATTTCTAAACCTTATATCCCGCTATATTGATTATATGCGACAAATACAAAACGAAGGGAGATAATTTGAGTCAAAAAACAATAAATATCACAAAAAAAATAAATTACTAATTTATTATAATTTACGGTAAAACTTAAAGAGTGAACTTAGAGCTTAATGTTTAAAAATATATAAATATTTCTATGGAATAAACAGATTAATCATGTAAATCCATCTCAAAAAAATCTCTTAAAAAAACATAAAGATAAATATAAAAATAAATCACAAATATTTATATCATATATATTTTATATTTAGATTTTCTCAATGGAAGGTTATAAATAACAATTGTTAAAAAGTATGTCACCAACTCATCTATTCTTTAAAAAAATTGAAATTAAAAATATTTCTTCAATTTATTGATATGTAATCATATTAATATGTAATCATATATTCCTGATATGTAATCATATTAATATGTAATCATATATTCCTGATATGTAATCATATTAATATGTAATCATATATTCCTGATATGTAATCATATTAATATGTAATCATATATTCCTGATATGTAATCATATTAATATGTAATCATATATTCCTGATATGTAATCATATTAATATGTAATCATATATTCCTGATATGTAATCATATTAATATGTAATCATATATTCCTGATATGTAATCATATTAATATGTAATCATATATTCCTGATATGTAATCATATTAATATGTAATCATATATTCCTGATATGTAATCATATTAATATGTAATCATATATTCCTGATATGTAATCATATTAATATGTAATCATATATTCCTGATATGTAATCATATTAATATGTAATCATATATTCCTGATATGTAATCATATTAATATGTAATCATATATTCCTGATATGTAATCATATTAATATGTAATCATATATTCCTGATATGTAATCATATTAATATGTAATCATATATTCCTGATATGTAATCATATTAATATGTAATCATATATTCCTGATATGTAATCATATTAATATGTAATGCTTCTCTTGAAAGATTTCCACACAAACATCACACTCGAGCTTGTCACTCTTTATTTTAATATTTAATTAATTTAATTTTTAAATTCAATTTATTTTTTAATAGTTATATTTTACCACAATGATTATCATAATAGGTATACCTATTTGATAGTTAACTTATGTGACAGAACATAATTTTTTTGGAAGAAGCTAAATATGAGCAAGTTAGATGTTTGAGTGAAACTCTATTCAGATCAAGGCAATCACTTTCACCCTCATATAGTCATACTTTTCTTGTTGTATTTATGTTGTGGTTACATTCTTATGAAATGTAATTACGCGGCACATACCATGGAAGTGTTCCATTCATATCGATCTTCAAGAGCCTATTAAAATAAAGAAGGGTGGGCACAGAGATATTTATTCTCACTTCAAATATTTTCACCGCTAGTTCCCATCTGTACTATAAATAAAGAATTTCTATGACACTACGAATTATTCTATTCAATCATTTATTACTGACATATTCATATTAAATATAATTATGTGAATCTTATTTTTTATTGTCCCCTAACATCTCATTTGAGGAGAAAGTTCAATAGACCGATTGAAATATTACTTTTATTATACTTTTTCTTATCAATATATATTTATCTTTATATCTATATATTAATTAAATGATGTAAACTAAAACTTAAAGTATCCTACAATTATAATTAGATTAAAGTACCAACTTGTGATAGACAATCGGTAGTTTTAAATCGGATGCACTCTTGAATATAACTATAAGGCAAAGTAGTGTAGCTAGGGTTGAAAGTACCCCTATCTAATATATTATATTTAGATATATATATTATATAATATATTAATACTATATATATATATATCATATATATATATATATATAATATATATATATATATATATATATATTATATATATATTAACAATATATTTACCTATTAAGTATATATAGTTATATAATATATTATATATAGTATACCTATATAGGAGCTTTTCTCACTCTAACTATAACTATATATATATATATAGATGTGGATTATCCGAGTATATGAACATGCAAAATTTATATTATTTAACAAAATAATATTGTAATTTTTACTATAACTAATTTTAGAAATATATATATATTAATATATAGGTGAAATTTGGTTTAAAACTAATCCATTAATTAGAAAATTATATATTCATTAATTATATATACCTACTAATATCTAATAAAATTAATATACTAATAACTTATCAAGCACAATAATACTATAAATTAAATAATGTAATGCGAGTAAAACTTGTCGGTATACATAATATATCTATAATATATTATTATAGGTACAGATTTTTAAGACTCATAAAATACCTCCTTAATATATATTATAAATTATACTGATCAAAATATTATCTATATATATTAGTGAGCTCAATCTTGTTAATATTATATCATATTCACCTAGTATATCGTACTATTCGAAGCGTCATTTATATAATATAATTAATATCTATATATAATAATATATATAATATATATATATATATTATTAATATATATATATATATATATTATCTAATATATAATAATATATATACTATTTAAGTTAATATATAATATATATATTATAATATATGTATATTATATTTATATATATATAATATTATAATATATATATATATCAGTGTCTATATAGGGTATATATTATATATATTATATATTAAATATACTATAATATTATTATATTAAAATATATATATATATATCATATATATAATATATATATATATATATATATATTAATATATAATTATATATATATATTGATATATATATTATATATTATTAATATATATAATTAATATATTAAATTAAGTGTTTTTTTGTTTGTTTTTTTAGAAAATTATCAGTAATAATAGAAATATAGATAATGTTTATAATAGTTAATGGAAATTTTTGAAAATATTAGAAAGGTTTTTCTTAGTCTAGAAAAATCAAACTAAAAAAGTCAAAGAAAAGGAATAAAATGATATAATTAAAATGTTCTTTCTATATAACTCATTAATAATCTTCACATAGAATTATTATCACTGAAAAAGTTTCATTCAAAGGAAAAATTTGTTAAATTGTGGTATGTTTGATGATTAATTTTGATGCATATTTACTATTATTATTAAATTATTTATTAGTATTATTTTATCACTTTGTTTTATTTATTATACATTATAAATTATTATTGAGTTTATTTTATTATATTATTTATTAATATATTATTATTAATTATTTTATTATTATTATTATATAATATATTATTATTATTTATTTATTGTTTATATTATTTTTATTACACATAACTTTGTATCCTATAATTGCAATAAACTATTCTTCAAATCATTAGAAGAGTCAATTAAAACCATTTAGATTGTCATTATACTTACGAAATATAATATGTTAAGTAGTAAATCTGTATTATTGTTATCATTTTTATTATTAATATATAATAGTTTATAAATGTATTATAATGTCTACACTGTCAGATTATAATTAAATTGCCAATCCTTTAACAGTCTATTAAACCTATATTAATGAAATTTATATATTAATTTTTTTGAGCTATCAATAGAGTATTACAATCACGTAGATGAGTTATAGTGTGCAATTAAGTAGCGTCTCATCAGGTGTTCTAGGATTGATTATAAATATATATTATTTGTTACATAATATTGGTATTCGTAGGATTGAGTAGTCGTATCGACTGAGGTGATAGTGTTGCTAATATTTAAAATATATACTGTTATATTAAACTTAAAAAAATTTTAAGTTTTAATAATAATCTGAATATAAATTTTAATTTGTTGAAATTGTGAAGAAACTAATAATTATATTAATAATTAATTTATTTATTTATATATTTTTATTTCATTATATTAATTATTATTTATTATCTCATTATTATATATTTATATATTATTTAATATTACTCTTACATTATACATTACTTTTTATATTACAACATCACATTATTATATAATACTATCTATCATATCATCATAATATTATATCATTATTATTCCATACATATTATCAATTTGGACATGGATCATCTAAATACTATATATGATATTTAGTGTAAAGTGAGTTTAGGTAGTAGTATATTAACTCTCACGGTTATTATGTGATATATATTATATAATGAGTAATAGATCATTATATCAGTTCACTCAATATCTATAAATTAGATAAACTCTCGCAGATTCTAAAGTGAAGTGTCCTTCTTTCTCATAAGAGGCCTTGGTCTCTTTTCTGATGTGTTGAAAGCCATCGTGTGTGGAATTTTATAAAAATCAAAACAGCTATAAGTTAAACACTTTTGTGTCTATGTGCTGTTATAATTTTTTTTCATTTTTTTCACCTGCTCTCTTTTGTGTGATTGTGTGTAATAACTAAATTTGCAAACTCAATGTCTAAAAGGAGAGTAAATTATAATCAGTCATATCACCTCATGGCAATATAGTCACAACTATACCAAAATTATATATTATATAATACTATATATATATATATATATATATAATACTATATAGTCACCCCCTCGAAAAACTACTCTCAAGCTATTCAACTCACTAAATATGCCCCCTTTTCTTCTCGCCTCTGCAAACTATATACACATTATTCTACCTTATTCTTACCTTTACAGGCATACCCGTATTTACTGTATCAAATTACCATTTAGTATTATGTATTTTTCTATTTTATAGATATTCCTGATTAGTAGTGAGATTATCTCCGCCACTCAAATCACTAAATTAATAACTATCCTCTTAAACACCTATACATCATATTCACTTAATGAGAACACTCTAAATACGTTAACTTATATTATACGGTTTATTTTATTATTTATTAATTTAACTATACCTTTTCTATCACTCACCAACTAACTCCTTCAAGCGTTCAATTAATTCTCATTGTTATCATATCTATTTAACCTAACTAAGGCCTATTAATACTATAGCTCTTAAAGATTTCCATTATACTGAATCAACTAATTGTGTTACTTTAGAATCCTCACATATATATATATATACGTAATATAACCTCTTAATTCAGAATACTAATATAAGTGATTATTCATATCACTGAGTACATCACTTATCAAAGGTAAATAATAACAATACCTATTCAATAGATAATACTGGCGCCATAACTCTAATAAGACTTATCCCATTACAACATCACCAAAGTATTTAATTGACACCAGTAACACTTCAACGATTCACACTTTAACTACTTAAAACTCTACTGCATCAATCGATATATTCCTATTTTCAATCCTCACATAATATATATATTATATATAATAATATATAAATATTTAAGTACTCATGAGAGACTTGTATACATATTTTAGTTATTTAATAAATTAGTACTAAATATACTTCATAACTTATAGCGAGACCTGAGTGAGTACTTACTATAACTAGCTATACCAATAACCTTACTTATATTAATTTACATTTTGTTATTATTCAAACTCACCTCCAAGTTTTACTAACACAAACCAATCAATCTACGCATATTAATATAGGTTAGTAGTATGAGCAATTCAGCCCCCACGGTAATATCTACTTAACATTTATCATTACTATCTATTATATCCTTAATACACTTTCTGCCGCCCTACCTATTATCATTAATTCTTTTTATTATAATCTATTAATACATATTAAAATTAAATAAATAAGGATATAAGTAAACAAAAAATTCCTGTCACACCACAGTCAACTAAATTTTAACCAATCTAATAATTAATATCAATATAATATATATAATTATGATATATATATATAACAATTATATACTAGATAATAACATTATCACTTATCATACCAATATCATCTTTTGATATTACCCATTTCTCATAAAGCCTATATTACACTACTAATCACATATATCATTAAATATAATAAATACACCTGCCTATAAGTATGATTAATATATAATATTATATATATATATTAATATATATATATATATATATATTAATATATTATATATATAATATTATTATATTATATATATATATCTATATAAATATATATATAGATATATATATTATATATATATATATAATATTATATTTATATATATATATACTATAATATATATATAATATATATATATATATATATATAATATATATATTATATATTACATATAAATATATAATATATATATATATATATATATTAAATAATATATAATATATATTATATATAAATATTAATTAAATATATATGATATATATATTATTATATATAATATTAATATAATATATATAATCTTATATACTAATATATAAATATAAGTATTACCATCACTATATAATTATTTTATATATATAATATTATAATATTTTATAATATAAAATAATATATATATATTTAATATATATAAATATATATTATATATTTCTATATAAGTATATTATATTATATATATTATATATATATATAATTAATTTATATATATATATATATATATATAATAATATTATGTATATGTATGTTAGTTATAATAATATATAACATTATATAATAATATATATAATACTCAATAATATATATTATATATAATATATACTTAATATTATATATATATAAATATTATTAAAATTATATATATAATATATATATATATTATATTAATATATAATATATATATAATATATGTATCAATATTATATATATTAATAATTATATTTATATATAAATTATAAATTAATATATATACACTATATTAATAATATATATATAGTATATCATTATCTCACCCTTACTCTCTATACTTCATTAGATGTGGGGTAAGGGGTGAGTTTGTCACATGAAACGTATAAATTAAACAGTTAAGTAAAATAAAGATACATGGCAAATAACTATGAGTCTAGAAGAAATAGTCACTATTTACTCTTACCATCATCCTCCATGACCTATAAGTGAGAGCTCGATCCCATAGTCATAAAAATAATCCCACCCTATGGGCTTCAATAGGTAAATTGCTAATGTGACCCTCTTATGTATTATCTTCTTCTAATTATGTGGTGAAGTATTATTCATATCTCATATGAAAGTTAGTACCTACACAACATAGCTATTTACTCTATACAAAAACCACGCTCACAATTTAACACTTCAGATATTATGTACGCTTTTTCTATCACTAATCACTCTGATAAAACTCACCATTCCTTTCTTTCAGAATCATTCCTTACTTATATGACCAATCCAGTATCAATTTTATTCTTTGGTTCCATCCATGTGAGCTGATTCTCACTAAAGCGCCTACTTCAACCCCACAGTATATTCCCGCTTAATTCTAACCGTGAATAATTAATCTACATTATATACCTATTAATATTCCATTATGACCAAACCTAACCAATACATCTACGTTTATTCTCTATATACTATCATTTACACACACTTTATTTCAACAACACATATAATTACTCCTCTTAAACGTTCAATATCATCATTATTATCATTCTCACATCTCTCATAAGCTTCCATAAGATTATCATCTAAACATACATTTGCTAACTCATAATTTATACACTATCTACATCATTAAACAGTTATCTCTACAACCATACTCTACTATTTAATAACCTTGTTATACCGGTAAACTATATCTCACAATGATCAATTCAAGTTTCCTAATTACATAATGTGATCCACCAAGGAGTAAATTATCACCATTTATTCATTTCCCTCGAGAGATAACTATTCTGAGAGTCTTACTATGGTGGAGAGTGTGCGAGCGAGCGTGTCACACATCTTATACTCAAATAGTCTATAAACTATAACAAAACTATTGAATATTTAAATATTCTAGTATTACATGTTTCAATTAAATGCTTGCCTAACTCTCAAATAAATGAACTATCATTAAACCTATATAGCAACTTCTACTTCTAGTCCCACTTACACATTCTAACCTATATATCCTATACTATCATTAATTACTTTCAATACTCGTATCTTATTACACACACACTTTGCTCACAAATCCACTACTTAAATCATCTTAAATCTAACTCTACTTACAGATTCACCACACAAAAACTAAATCGAATTAAAAAATATGAAGTTAATGATCAGTAGGCACTCTATCAACACCTCAAATTTCCATTATTTATTCTAGTACTAACATCTTCCTCTATAATACCACCTGCACAACCTCTAATTCTTTCATCTTTCCCCATCTTGGTAGCCGCATTGATGTTATATCATTTAAGTTATCAGCGAAGTAAGAGTAATTAAATTATAGAGATTAACTATCTTCGTTTAATAAATCATTAGTATTTTATTTAAGTGAGGCTGGCCCTTGTTTCCATTTAATTTTCATTCCCCCATAGAATAACCACCTGCATTATAGACGTGAGAATATACTATTGAATAAGTGATTTGGGGCGAACGGAGCCTAAGCTAAAGTACTACCGGTCTCAAACGAAAAAAATAGTGAATGTCAGGTTCGAGTTAGCCATTATGTGACCTATTAGCTCACCTCTGAGTAACACAGCGGTAAAATGACATATAAGCTTGACTGACACAAAGTACGTCACTGAGATAAAAAGAATTCTCAAAAAGGATAATACACGATATCTTGTAAATTGAGCTAATTATTATATAAAGCTAAAGCACTTTATATACGAGGTATAAAAGAGGAAAGGCGGTAGCTAGTGTACACTCATGTAAATAAAACAAAGAAGAATCTGTATGTGTTGGGTAGTTATATGTAGTGATGAGGTATGATAGTTAACCGAGAAAGTGACTAATAGAACTAATCATGACCACTATTAATATGATTACTAATAACATAATTAGGATAGAGGAAAGTAGTAGAAGTACACGAGTAGTTGACGATTCATATATAAGTACCTATAGAGAGTGAAACTCTATGAAATTATCATAATGGTAAACTGTAAATTATATAAATGAAATAGAATATATTGCGATATTTTAAAAGAGACAGAGAGATATAGGACTGGTATCAGTGAGTATAACATCAACTGTTGATTCTCAAACAGCACATTAGATAATAGATATAGTACTACACTGTTCTTACAGAACAATGAAAAATAAAAGAGTCATTCTGAGCATCTCTTCAGTAATAGAATCTCTTTTGAAATCGCAGACTTTATGCTCTCGAGGTGAAGATATTTAGACTATTAGAAATATATATAATTGGGAGATATGAGCAATTCATACACCAATTGATTTGGATTACTCCGAGAGATAAGATAGTGAAAGAAGAGTGTGTATTTTATGAGTGTAATTCATAGGTAATGTAGGAGATAACGATATCGATGGAATGCTGAAAATCGCTTATCCTTGTGAGAGTGCATACTATATTGGGAATGAGAAAACAAGTAGTATACATATATGATGATGAGAATACGTAAAACACAATAGAATATGAATAGGACTAAGAAAATATGAGAAGCGCAGAAGAGGAGCAATGATTGGTGCTCGTGAGTTGGCATATAGATAATCTCATTATTATTTAGATATCATAATGAATTGCAGTTATTTTATATAATATTTATAATCGATATTATATAATTAGAATAATAGTTTATGTAATTATGAGTAGTGAGTGGAGTTAATTATTGTTATTATGTATGTAATCTTGCACCATTGGTTTCATATTTATATTATCTAGATACCATTAATATGTTATGGTATTATTAGTTTAAATTATCTAATCTTGAATATTAGTGAGTGTAAATGCTAATATGAGTTCACTCATTGGTAGTAACATTATAGAATCTGAGTATATCTATGTTTACTGTGGCAAGATATAGTGTGCTAGAAAGGTGTGTGGATGATACGTGTCTTGCGAAAGTCTTCGTGTATAGTGAGGAGAACATCTCCACCACATACTACATCACACTCATTGTGACGATAAATTAGGTGTGTAAGTATTATATTCAATAGTAATCAGTGCGGATTTATAAGAGTTGGAGTGTAAGACTTTAATATAACACGATGTCGCTCATTGGCTTGCATAGCATAATGTATTATTATGCAAAGATAAAGTCGTTACAGTGTATATAGTGGTTTACTTGAGCGTTTGTGTTAAGTGTGATTTCATATGGATACGCATAATCAAAATGCTAAAAAAACTTAATTAGAAATTAGGAAATATAGATGTATAAGTCCATTGTAACGCGAGAGGAGACTAATAATAGAGTATGTAAATCTTCAGCGTGTCAGAGACACGTACACACTACATATTTGGATTGAGGGGTGTAAAATAAGAGAAGTAGTGACAAAATTTTGCAACATTTTAGATTTTTGTTAGAAGATAATTTATCTACAGAAATGATACTGTGAGAGAAGAGGGATAAGCTATATAGCGGACAACCCTATTGGTAGAAATCCTCTCTGTAGTACCTAGGTATATTTAAATAAGCCAGAGCTAAGAGAGGTAACTACAGCAGAACAGCGAAATGGCATACGGCATTCCAGAGAATATAGTGTATGAGTAGATAGCTACATATTCTATAGAGGAAAGAGAATGAGTGGCGTAGAAATATAAATAATAGAAATGTATTATTGAGAGGAATTAATTGAATATATTATAGAATGATGAGAGGAGGGAGTTGAGTGAAAATACCCTGAGGGTAACCAGTAATATATGAGGTAATTATAAGAATTGAGGATAGAAGATAGGGAAGTGAAAGGGAAGTCACATATTTATAAATAACTAAAAAAAGATATAGAGGTAGAGGATATATAGATCGAACTGATAATAATGATACTTTATTCAATATATATACGGGTAGGGAGAAATACTAAAATGATTGACTAGTAACTGTATTAAATACAAGTGAGAGAAGGCGAGAAAATACAACAGAATAAGCATGATAAAGATATCACAGTTATCTGTCCGATCATAGAGATAAGATAGTATAAGAAGAATTATGCTCACTAAATTATTATATATAATGAGGATAAATTATATGAGTTAATTTAGATTGAGGTGGGGGTTATAGTAAAAATTAATATGAGAAGAGGATCTTTAGGGAAAAAATATATTGATGGATGGATGTCTAATAAGCTCAAGAGATGGATAATAATAGGAGCTATGGTTTATCACAGACTAGAGACCTAACTGATAGGATATATTTAATATTATTACATTAAAGATACTTAACAGAGAGAAATAATCATAGTAGTGGTAGAATGGGAAGGCACTATAGTTGAATTCATATATATAAAGGCTATATATCGACAGAAAAAACATAACTGAATAATGAGAAATTGTGGAGAGTGTATAGTATATAGTCTAATCAGTTAATTCACCAACAAACATGAATAGTACTGATAGCAAGGTACCATTTAAATATATAAGTTTGTAATGAAAATAAACTCAAATAATATATGTGATTATAATATAGGAACAGGAAGAAAGACTGTTTTTGAAGTGATAAACGGGGAGAGTTTGACTATAGGGAAGTTGGTATATGATATAACCATTGCTCTTGCACTTTATACCTTAGGTAAATATAGTTATTTAAAAAGTAATATGCATATTAAGGTGAAAGAATAAGGAAGCCAACGTTGTTTTACTCTGTATCGGAAATCGAGCATGTCTGAGATAACAACATACAGGTAAGCTCTCTAATCATCTCCACGCTGCACCGCAAGGTTAGGATGAAGAAGCAGGTAGAATCTAATAAAAATGTACTATCCTCTTGCAATATATATTATAGCATGGCGCCATTAAATGGTTTTAAACTCTTTTAAAACTCTATTAGTACAATAGAATAAAAGAATTAATTAGAGAGTGATGCAATTAAAGTAATGAGATAGTTAAGAGAGAGTATATAAGCATAGTACACATCTTAAAAGAAGAATTATAAAGTGTGCTTAATATGCCAGTGCATATTAAAATATTATTTTGAGTTATTTTGGGTTGTATAGATTTAGTAGATTACTAATGAGATAGATATAGAATGATACGAGATAGGAATTTATGAAAATACTCAATGAGATTGTCAGTAACAATACAAAATATAAACACATACCCACAGATCACGTGTGTGTCTGTGTCTGTATGTGTATATACAGCGTGCTATTTAATCACGGTGAAGTCTACGTGCTCACTCATCACAGTATTGTTTGAAAGAATGAATAAGTTCTTTAGTAATATTATTAGAAAACAGAGAGAGATATTGGTTTGTAAGATAGGAACCGTGAGATCTGGAGAGTGGCGTGGAGATCTTGAATGTACTCGTGTGAGCAGAAGAGAGAACCAGAGAACACGCAGGGAGATACTGACACGCTAGGAAGTTGAGCGGCTGTGACAAGTGATATTATGACAAAGAGTCCTAGAATCTTGTGAAGAAGTATCAAGAAACTGAGAGAAGCTGGATGATCTTAAAGAATTAAGGATGAGGAGGGTTGTAGAGGATATAACTTTGTCATTAGGTAATAATAATCAGAGGTGTAGAAGGAGCATAAAATAAACGAAATAAGGTGGATATAGGAAATTTTTGATAGTATAATGTGGAGTATAAGATAGGAGAGAATAAGATTTCGAAGAGAGAGAGTGTAGTGAGAGAAGAGAGAGATATTGAAAATGGTGATTCTTTTCTGAGAAGAATAGACATATGCTATTGAAATAATAGAGGTAGAGTATTAGAAGACCAAGCCAATGAAAGACAGAGGAAGAAGTAAAAAGAATAAGATAATTATTTAACAGTATGTAATGAATGAATTTTTGAATAGATTCTGTGGAGAGATAGGAGTAGCACGTGACTGCCTAATACTCACTAATCTTAATACAGGATGAGTCACTATAATTTATCTAAAAATTAATAGACACAGAATAATTTATATATGTTTATAATACTATATATATATATTAATATTTATATATATTATATATATATATATATTAATAATATAGTTATATTATAATTATATATTTAAATTTAATAATTATTATATTATATTAATAATATATATATATATTATATAATTATATATATATATATATATATATAATTTTATAGATCTATAACTAGTAATAATCTATATAAAAGTACAAGTGAGATTAAATAAAAAATAAATATATATCGAACAAAATATAAAAAGTTTGTAGATTATTATATTTCCAGAACTCATAATATTAATAAGTTATAAATGATATAATTTCAATTATAAAAAAGGAATAGCAAGAACAGATATGATAATTAAATATAATTAAATATATAATTAATGATAAAATAAAATTAAATAAAAAAAATAAGAAAAAAGAATTTTTATATACTTTTTCTTATAATTAACAATTAATTGCATTTAAATTAATAATTTTATAATATATTTTAATTATAATTTAATAATAATAAATATATAATATAATTATATAATAAATATATAATAATATAAATAATACATAAATAATAATTTAAATATTTTTATATAAATAAATATAATATATAATAATATAATAAAAATATTAATATATATAATATATATATATATATAAAATATATAAATAATATATATATAATATAGTGAAAACTAAAAGACAATTTGAAAATAAAATGAAAATAAAATGAATATGAAATTATACTAACTAAAAAAGTATATGGCAAATATTAATATTTTATTAAGCTAATAATAATGAATTAATAAATAATATATAATAATAATATTAAAACTAATATAAATTAATAAAAATATAATAATAATTAAATTAATTAATAAATAAAAAAATAAATTAATTAAATATATTATATTAAAAACTACTTATAATATAGTCGGTAACACTCTACCACATTATAATAATCATTTTAGAGAAGAAGCAAGCTGAGAATCTATTTATTAAAGATATTATGATCAATTAACTGATTCACTAATAATAATAATCATAATAATAATAATAATACTAATAATAATAATAATTAATATATATAATGATTAATAATAATATGGAATATCATTTAATGCTAAATAAATAATATAAACAATAATTAAAAAAATTTGGAGCCAAATAACAATAATAATAATCAATAAATAATAATAATAATAATCAATAATATATAATACTAACAATAATACTATTTTTATTTTTTAATGAAATAAATTTAAAAAGAAATAGCATTAATATTAATTTCGATAATCACATCTGAGACACAGAATAAAATAAAATTCTATCAATAAGCTTATATAAAGTGAAACTAAGGAGTGAATAATTTTCTTTATTAGATATATATCTTCATTTGATATTAGTTAAATAGTAGTTTAGAGTGTAATATTGATTGGTCTGCTATTATCTTCATGGTGTTGTTGAAAAATTTTAATGGTTTTCAGATATTCATTTTGGATAAAATCTATCTTAACTTCGCCGGGATGCTTATTGTAGTTTGTTACTATATAAATGCAAAGGATTCCATGATTTTGCGATGGTTCGTGTGATTGATATTTCTGATCATCTTTATATTGTTGAAATTGATAGAGTGGTCTGTGTTACGCCTATGACTTGTTAAAGCTGAATTTATGCTGTCCTTGTGCAGGTCATCTGTAAGTTGATTTTTTCTTTCTTTGCAAATCTATGGTGTCACCTATATATGTTTTATTGCAAGTATTGCAGGGATGTGATAATATACAGCTTTGGGGGAGATTTTCTTTTCGTTTTGGGAGTTTGAGAATGTTTTTAAGTAAGGTGATGTTATTTAATGGAATGAGGGTAATATTTTTTGGTAATATTTTGTTTTTATCGAATATTAATGGGTAATTGAGGAATTGGTAACAAGGAGGTGTTGCTATTTTTCGGGGGAAAGGTTCTATAGTACCTCTTTTTTGCTTTGTTAAATGCTTTTGTGGTGAAAAACTCAGGATAGTAAAGTGATTTGAAAGTATTGGGGATGTATTTATTTTCTTGTGCTAGAAGAGGGGGAAGCATATACGAAAGGCAACGGAGAAATAAAGATGACAGAACAGCTAATTTTGTGTTTGGGAATGATTAGATAGCCAAAGTATATAGTTTGGTGCGGAAATGTTGGTCATTTCTATATATAGTAAAATTGCGCAAGTGATTGTTATTCCCATGTGATTAAGGTATCGAGGAAGGGATAGAGTTGTTGGAAGGCATTTCTATCGGTATACTGACTGAAGGAATGAATAGAGTAATATATTTAGAACATCATTAGGGTTGGTGTTGGGAGGGAGGGAGACAAAAACTTCATCTTACATATGCTAATCCATAAACTATTGTTTAAAATAAAGGGTGGGGTAAAGATATAATAAAATTCTGTTAGTTCCATATATATGGTACTGAGTATGGGAGACAGTGCTGGGGATCCCATACCCAGGCCGAAAGTTTGTTTGTAAAAATGTTGGCCGTATTGAATGAAAGGAGTTATGTTGTAATGAGAGATATTGGCCTTCCCGTTTCAATATATTAAAACAGCTCAATTAATGCTCTCACTACAACATAACTTCTTTCATTTTACTGGCAAATATTACAAACAAACTTAAAACAATTATATTCGTTAAAAACAAATATTAACCAAAAAAATAATTACCACTCTATCCATCAAATAGCATCACCTTAAAAAACATTCGTCAAACCCCCAAAACGAAAAAAAATCTCCCCTAAGCTGTATATATCACATCACCTGCAATACTTTCAATAAAACATATATAGGTGAAACCATAGATTTTGCAAAGAAGAAAAATCAACATCAGATACCTGCACAACCTAAGTAGTGAATCATCGCGTAGTTATTAGAAATAATAAGTCAGACATATTTTAATACACACTCACAGTTGCTTATTCTAATAAAAATTGAATGATAGAGGTCGTTACAAACAAACAGAACAAGATAACGAATAATCAAATCAACCATATAATAAATAATAATAATATAACACTATAATAATAATAACTATAAATATTAAATAATCATAATATAATTATAACATCATAGTGAATTAATAATAATAATAAGTAAATAAATTAAATAATAATTACAAAAATTCACACGAACCATATGAGTGCAAAATCATGTGATATCCTATTTATTAGAGCAATAATTTAATTAATAATATATAACTAAATAATAAATATCAATATATACAATATGCAATTACCACACCACGGTGATAGTATATAAATAGATAAATAAGTATTTAATAAATACATATAATAATAATAATAATAATATTCAATAATATGAATATAATAATAATAAACAATAACAAATAATAATAACAATATACAAATAATATAATATCAACTACACTCTATTTATAAATGATAAAAATTAAAGAACAATAGAATGATAATAAAATATAATAATGAGTGAAAACAATAACATCATCATGAAATCTGAAAAAAGTTTAAAGAAGAATAATGCAAGAGTACCACTAATTAACCGTATGATGAGAGTCCAATACGCAGTATGAATTAATAGAGACAATAAAATATAGCTATTAATACCTTTTTAATATAATTATACTAATTAAATAATATAAAAAGTTATCTATCTATTAAATACCATGATATAATTAATAAAATATAGTGAATAACAATTTATATAGTAATATAAATTAGATAGAATTATGATTTGAGTATAAAGAGCAAAATGTTAACTAAAGAATTATAAATGAGAGATTCCGAGATAAGAGTAAGTATGTAAAAATAAGATTAGTTACAATAGAATAACGAGATAAGATAATAATAATAATAATATTAAATTATATAAATTAATAATTAATATAAAAAAATTAATAAAATAGAATAAATAATTAAATAATATATTAATATTAAAATAAAATAATAATAAAATATAAATTAATAATATTAAAATTAAATATAAATAAGACAACCTTTCTTAATTTGTTGAATAATGGAAAATTTGTTATCTTATTTTACGTTTTAGTACAGAGTTAAAGAATGTACACAAGCAAACAAAAATTACTTTTATATATTTTCTTCCTTTTATTAAATTATTTTATTATATTTATATATATTTTATTATACAGTATTTTTATTATTATTAATATTTTTATATTATTATTATTATTGTATATTTAATTATTATTATTATATTAATTATTATTATATTATTATTATTAATATTATTGAGGTATTTGAGTATAATTATTATTATTTTATAATATTATTATTATTTAATTATTAAATATTATTATTATTATTCATTATAATTTAAATATATAATATTAATATAATAGTATTTTTGGAATATAGTTAATGTAATTATGTGAGTATAATTAATTTTTGATTTATGGTATGTGTGATATTGATTTACATTATAAATTAACTAGTATATATAGTATAGAATATGAATTCTAAATTATGTCATATTATATTATTTTCCTTATATTACCTCGCACACTCACTATCACAATGTAGATGACGTAGTTATATATTCGTATAATTATTTATTTGAATATTTTTTATTTATTGTGATTTTAAAAATTATGTAATACAATATTCACTTTTTAGATAATTATTTATTAGATAACCTCTAGTTTGGGGGAGATAAAACACTTTTAATCCCCCCTTAGAAAGGTGTGGATGTGAGAGTGTGAGAGTCATTTATAAATATTATTAAGTCGGTATAAAATTCTGTAATCTGCGTTTTATTTTAGAAGTGTCTAATTAATTCGTGATTAAAATATCTATTTATTAATGAAAATTAATTAAATATATTACATACGTTTAATCTAATTATATTTATTTATTTATACTGAAGTTCTCCAGGATTGCGGACACAATGCCTACTAATTATATCACTGATCATTTTTAGGGAGTGTCTCGATTAAGAGTGAGAACAAATACAGTTAATATCTTTAACTTTGATACCATCAATTATCTTGGGCTACTAACATCAGTATTAAAAGCACAGAGTCAGCATATAAGGCATCAAGCCAGGTTCGATCAAGATAGTGTTCTTGAATTTAATATTATTCTTTATAAAATAATATAAATGGCTATATACTACATTTTTAAAACTCTGATAAAAACGCTAATTGTATAAATATTAATTGATCATTTAATTAATGTATTTTAATGGATATTTTAGGGTAAGAATAATAAGTAAAATGAGTACATAATATATAATTAATTATTATTCCAAACTGACTAAGAAATTATCTGAACAAAACTCTCATTTTAATATATATATATAGAGATTATAATATATATATATATTACTAGTATTAATATAATATGAGTCTAACCGGTATTATGCATATGAGTACCTTGTATATGATGAAAATAACCTACTTAGCAAAAATCATATTTTCTATATTATAATATATCCAAATAAATTGTGAGCATCTTTGACTTTTATTAATTAATTATTAATATAATTATTATTATTATTATATATTATTTATTAAGGATTATATGATCATTATTGTCTATTAATTTATATTTAATATATTTAATTCATCACAAAGGAACAGTATAATTGATTAATTTAATTATCATTATTATTTTTTAATTATTTTTATTATTTTTCATTTTTACCATATTATTATATTATTTAATTTAAATATTTAATTATTATCAGTATAACATTCTGTTCTTAATTATTTAATAATAAATTACTGATTGTTATTTATATTAATATTCTTGTCTTATGATTTATTAATTATAAAATTATAAGAAATTATTATTAATATTATTAGGATTATGAATTTTATATTCTATATTTTTATTTATTTTTTATTCATTAGTATCACTATATTATATTGAATTAATTTATTATTATTATTTATTTAATTAATTATATTTATATATATTATTATTATTATGCTCAATTTACCATCATATAATTAATTTATTGCAGTTAATTTACTAATTTCTACTTATGTGAGAGTGATTTTGTAATTGTTATTTTGTCTGTGCTTGAGTTTTTTTTAAATGTTTTAATATATTTATATTTATTATGTATTTATAATTTTATATTTTTATATTAATACTTTTAATTTATATTCTATTTTTATTTTTATTTTATTATTTATATTATATATATTATTTATATTATATATTATTAATTATATTTATAATATATTTATTATATTATATATTTAAATTATTATTATTATTATATTTATAATTATATATTTATTTTATTAATAATTTATATTATTAATTATTATATTTATATAATATTATTATTTTATTATATTATATTATTTATTTAATTTATGTATATATTATTAAATTATATATTATTAAATTATTATTATTATTAATTATTATTATTATTATATATTTATATTTATTTATATATTGACTATTATTATTATTATTAATTAATTCAATTATTATTATTATTATTTATATTTATATTTAATTATTATATATAATATTATTATTATTGCACTGTATATTGTATTATTTGGATTATATATATATTATTATTATTATACTATCTCATTGTGATTGTGAGTTAATTGATTAATGATTTCCAGGTGCTGACATCTTGTGAAATACATACTTGATTCAAAAATTTGTGGAAAATTAAACATGTTGCACAATATTATATATAAAATCCAAGCAGATGTGCGGAATGGTTTTCTGGATAAATTTGCTTATTGAACATCGCCTCGAAAACCAATATAAAATATTACGCTATGAATAAAGAAATAAGTGCCTCATATTTTATTTCGTAGTACAATCTTCTTCTTCTTGCTAATAACTCACTTAATCATATATCTATATTATATCACATTACTTAACCCTAGTATATTACTATCTTTGACTGAAACTCAAATCTATTTTTTCTTAAAAGTCTTTCATGACTATATACTCACTTTAGCTTCTATAATACTAATCATCATACACTCTACAAACTTATCTTTAAACCATAATTAAATAACCTTCTATTTATCTTCTTCATTAATGACCAATAACATATATAATTGATATACTTCATCAATTTTATCTCTTTATTCAACTCTCGGCTATCTTTATATCCATATATATCACTCATTACACATCTCGACTCTCTTACTCATTCTACATAACTAATCCTCATCAACACCTAACTCATCTTAAGGTATTGAACTGGTCACATCGCGCACTTACTCAGTGAGTAGAGTAGTAAATTGGACCATACAATAGAAATTACCCAGCCAACACCAAGTCCCTCAATGTCACTAAACATCACTAACAAATCTCTTAGGTGATGACATCAACCAGAGAGCGTAGCACAGTATCTCAACATGATGGCAAAATAACTAGCACTGAATTACTACAGACTCATCTATCCGTGCTAGTCAAACAAAACGAGCAAATCAGATGACAAGCAATAATTCATAGAACACCTTGTCCATGGTGCACCTACGTGAAAACACAAGCGCAGATCTTTATGCTAAAGCCTGCAGAAGATCATTTGTTTATTTTCTATAACGATAGTATCCATAAAAGGTAATTTTCAAAATTCAGTCTAAACTTGCTCCACTCTCATCCTAATTCGATAAGTTAGTGAGTACTAGAGAAATCGTCAATAGAGCCATACGCACCTCATCCAATATACTTTTCTGCTACGTTACTATAGGGGGATCCAAATTGCTGTAGTGCATATGCCGTATCGCTTAGACAAAGCACCAGTGCCAAAACTAAACTACCCTCCTAAGTCAGAGTCGCTATATCCTTCTGCATATATAGTTTTCTACACGTATACCTCATTATCAAAATCATAATATAGTCATAGAGAGGATGAATCAAATACAGTTACAACTTCACGTCCCTGAGCAACTGTGATAATAATGATGATGGTGGCTAATCAGATATGTATATAAAGAGTCCAGGGCTGCACCAATTTGCTATCTATTTCTAATTCTTTATCGTCTCTAGACTCCTATTCTCAATATATAAACAGTAGTGGCAGTCTGGAATGCCGCCAGAGGTGTGAGCACAAAGTATCCTAAAAATCACATCTCCACTAAAATCATTAAATGGGTGACGATAATTATCACGGTCACTTATACATAATAAATAATTTTATACTCGAGAGAGCTAGAAACAGAGCGACTCTTCCAACTTCTTCTATCGTATGTAATCACAGCCTTACTTATGCATATAACCCGATTCGTCTCACCATTCATGAAGGTTTATACAGACAAGTTATTTTAGTCTTCTATGTAGCGATAATCAAGACATATAGAATGTTTATATTTGTGATATCAGCTAGCGCTATCAAGACTTAGACCGTTGAAGAAATAGAAGTTGGACCCTACGCTCGTGTTTTTTATTGTGGAGAGTTGGGAGGATGCTAATCAGAGAACTATGATGTTTTCAAAAGGTTCGAACTTTTACACTCAAGATGAATTATGCTGTTGTGTGCTCTCCAAAGTGGAAAATCCCTTATCCACGATATTTTCGAGAATTAATACATATAGTCTGTTGCACTTCGGAACAGCCTGAAGACGAGAGGTTCAATCTACTACGATCCCTTTATAATAACATGCAGAGAGATGCAGAACCACTTTTCCAAATGATGTCCGAAAAGAGAATGACACAGAGCTCTGTGAGATATTCATTGACCGAGAGAGTAAGCTACTACATCGTAGATGTGAATCTCACGATTTTAACAGACAGCAATACTATAGAAGAGAACCGTCTTGATTATATATCACGCCGTATGATATTACTAATTGATATAGACTACACAACAGAATTCACTCTACTAGACACCTATACCAGTCAATTTAATATATACTAGAGAGAAGAGTGAGAATTTCACTGGTAAGAAATAGCTCCACTTCAACCAAGTGCAATGATTTGGCAGCCGACACTAGCAGTAGAAGACGACAAGTAGTAAGTCAACCAGAAGGGAACACTCTCCTAAAGGAAGTGCCCTATCACAAGAGTTCCTCTAGATTCTATGTGCAGATACTATTGTCATCTTCTCACTCACTCAAAATACTATAAACTATATTACCTACCCTATCTATACCTTTCTCTCAAAATAATACCATGCTTACTCTATAATCTTATACTATACTCATTTGAGCAACAATCAACTTCACTCATAAATTTCACCATAATAACCTTATATAACTATAATATATATATATAAAGTATATATATCTAATACCTGAGCTATAGTTATGCTCAAAGCTTTTCGAAATATTCTACTCATACTTAAACTTACTACTACTATCCGCAGGTCTTTGATCAGTCTACGAAAAGCATAATTATCCCTAATTCTACATTATTAAATAATAAATATTTCACTCATATATGTAAAGAATTATCCTCATAATACTCTTTCTAAAATCTTTCGTAACTTTCACATTAGACCAAAAATAATATACAGTCACTTTACCTATTATATTTAATTATTTTTATTTTAATTTAATTATTATTAATTTAATATTTAATTTATTATATTTTATTAATTTATTATTTGATTATATATTATATTATTATTATTATTATTATTATTTATAATTAATATTATTATTTATTATATTATTAATTAATTTATAATAATATATATATTATATTAATTATATTATTCAATAATAATGCAATAATATAATTTATATATTCTATATAAGATAGCAATCAAATAGTGAACATATTCCACAAGTAATAAGTACCTCAATAAATTCCGACATATGTTTACTTAGTGAGATAGCTTACCTCTAGTCTCAAAACAATATCACTAAGTTATTTATAAACTCCTATATCATTTATTAATACTCGGAGAGAACGTGCCGGTTTTCATAAATATACAATATTAAAATTACATATAAGTGATTCCTGAGTATTTACGCATTATCGTTATTGTTACACTACTAGTAAACTACACTATAAGCTACATTTACCCGAATAATATACTATTAATATTCTATATCTATCTATATTACTATCTATCTATTAATTATTAATTACTTATTTATATCTATTCCATAATATCATAATCTATCTAATCTATCTACTCTACTATATCTATATATATCTTTCTATACTATATCTATATCTAAACTATATATTATTCTTATAATATATATTATATATATATAATATATAATTACTATCTATCTATTATAATCTAATATATATATATATATATCTATAATTATCTAATCTTAATACTATTACTACTATCTTAATCTATCTATCTATCTAATTACTATCTTATATATATATAATATATATAATATTATATATATATATAATTAATATATATATATATACTATATATATATTTTATATATATTCACATATAATATTAAGATATAATATATTTTGATATATATAATTTATATAGAATTTATTTTCATTATATAATTTAATATTATATAGTATATATATATATATAATATATTATAATATATATTTCAATTTATATAATTATATATATATTATATATATATTATATAAAATATATATATATATTAATATCATATTATTAATATAAATATATATATATAATATATATATATATATATCGAATCCTAGTTACCTTATATGTGAAGGTAATATATAATTTGATCAGAGAATACCATAAGTCATATATATATATAATATATTTAGGATTAATACACAACGTTTCGGAATTAATCATTTTCATAACTTCAGGTGAAAAAATTCATATAATATGTTAAATAATATTAAAGATAAAAATCTTTGGGTGCTTAATGAAGGTTACATTGCTTCAAATATTTAACTTATGTAAATTTAAAGAAATCAACAAATAGCCAATAATAATAATAATAATAATATAACATTTGTACCTAATAAAATAACTAATTTTAAGTAAACATGAGCTGAGCTCTCACATATAATATCAGCATATAGTAAAAATAAATGTGATGATAGAATATTATATAACAGGATACATAAATCAATTCAAATATACATCATAATTAACAGGTGTAAATTAAAATCAAAGTATAATTATATCTTAAGACCATTATGAAGTCAAAATGTTATTCGGTAAAACTAAAACCTCAACCGATTGAGTAAGCACACATAATTTATAAACTGTGTTGAATACACTGTACATATATGAAAAAGCTAAACTCTCTAAGCCCGAGTTTAGATAATCAACTGTAGTAATTTAAAAAAGTAACCTAGGAAATCTAAACTATTGAGGGATAGTTTGAGTAATGATATGTTAATAAATGTAAATAAACTGTGGATTGCCAGAAATATGTAGCGGGTTGGTGTTGTGAGTGAGTTATAGGCTTTATTGTGTTTAATGAATCCTATATTGGAAAATTATATGATAGGTATATGAATATAAGTAAATAATAGTTGTGTCCAATACCCTGGAGAAATGCCATGAAGAGAATGTGTATAATCATAAAATAACATGTTAATCGAGCAGAAAAGTAGAAAATAAAAGGAGGAAGGAAAAGAGAGAACGAGAGAGAGGAAGAAGAGGGAGAGTGATCCTGAGAAGATGATAGACGAGGATATAAGAGAGAGTGAGTGAGATGAGCGAGATGGGACGCGAGCACCTTGTAGAATGAATACCGGAGATACTAGTCACTAGCACACGGTAGAGAAATATGGCAGAGCGGACGTGCTAAGAGCACGAACGTAAATATAAGACGAGGACGAATATACAGAGTTAGTCTCACCAAAAATTAAGTCATACATTTATTAGTACCCAATAGCATTGGGGAACAGAAAGCACAGATATCGAGTCTTATAAAAATGATTAATCAGAACATGACTCTGATATCGTAATCTTAATTGAGAAAATAAACTATAAGTTATAGTAAAATTCAAAGGTATGATCATTCAGATTGAAAAGAATAATGGTTCGTAAGAGTAGAAATCATTATATTTTACGAGTCAAGATTTAATATAGAGTGAATAAATAATAATAATATTTAAATGATATAATATAATAATATATAATAATAATAATAAAGTCTATTTTTGTGTTATATATATATATCATAAATATATATTACTAATAATACATTTTTTGTGCTGTATATTAATATCATATCGGTCTGGAGCTGTGATAATTAAGTAGAATTAAAAAAGCACGATATGATATTTTATAAAACTTTTAACACTATTAACTTTAGTATTAAGTTAAAAAAGACAATATAAAAAACCAATTATTACCTGTAATTTTTGTTGTTATATACTATGTTTTGGATAGGTTGGAAAACTATTATGATGAACACCAGCTCTATATAAAATTTTAAAGCTTTTATATGCTTAGTTGAACATTTAAACAAATAAGTCATTGGAATATGGACTGATATATAAATATCAATCGACCAAAGATTGCCCACAGTGAAAAATGTCTCTTTTTCTGTCCCACCACCTATGGTGAAATTTCGTGCAACTCTAGAGATTTTCCTTATGAGCTATTGTCCAAAAAATGGTAGGGTGTTTCTAATACTCTTCTTTCCTCACCTTTGCTCAAAATAATATTAGTTTAGATTGACGACATAACATTAAATGTCCAAAAAAAGGTAAAGGTACTCCGTTATCCTCTTACCTTGAATGAGAGCAACGAAGTGTCCGTTAACCATTAAAACAATCCTCTTGTAAGTGTGGCATTGTTAAAAGAGGGGGTCAATTTCTATATAACCTATTCATTTTTTTTTCACTCAAAATATGCAATTAAAAATAAGCAATGTGTTGCTAAATGGTTAATACGCTAAGGAGGGAACCCATGGCTAGAGAATCTAAGAATATTGAGTTAGTCATTATTGGTACATATCTTATTGAAAAGAAATACAGTGTCCTGGGTAGCACCAAGTGCAAAGTAAAAGTAGTTTGTTCACAATTCAAGGTCCTATGAAAAAACGTTAAAACTACGATTTAGTTTTGAACATATTCATCTAGGAGAATTTGATTTGCTCATTCTATATTATAGTATATATCAAAAATTGATATAGAAAGAGACTAGCTAATCATGATAATGAAATTTTTGTAACAAACAGACTACAAATATAACTAAAAACTGAAATTATATAAAAATAGTTATTAAATGAGATAAAATCAAATTGTCTGAAAATCCAGTTTACAATATAAAATGCTTAGAATGAATTATATTTTAATAATGAGTGAGAGTCACATATATCATATTCATTATTGGCAAAACCATCAAGAGAGAATTAAAAGAGTGAAGTGATAACCATATACTAAATATTTTTCTAATCTAATGTTAAATAATTTGTGTGTAAAAGAGAACTAGGCATAAAGATAGAGAAGAATTATCGATGAGAGAGGAAGACAGAGAGAGAGAAGCAAGAGATAAAAAATTATTGAGATTAGGAAGCAGTATTGTATTAGGAGAGGAGAACCGTAAAATAGAATGAAAAAGAATACTACCTCGTGGAAAGACTAAGTGAAAGAGTAAGAATATCATTAAACATGGAGCTGTAGTAACTAAATTTTAGTGATTTGGACTTATTTTGAGAGCAGTTATACTAAGGTAAATGCAACTAAGGTAATGTTGGTTATTATTCTGATATGGATGATGATACATATATATATTGAGTGAGATAAGATGGAAGTAAAACACTACCATGTGTGAGTCGAGAATAAATATTATAAATAAAGCATATAATTAATTATAATAATAAGTCAAATTACAAATAATAAATATAGTCATTAATTATATATAATATTATAATAAATAATAATTAAAATATAATAATAAATTAATATATATAAAAATAATAATAATAAAGATATAGTAATAATAAAATAATTATAATAAAATAAATAAAAATAAATAAATAATATAAAATAAAATAAATAGAAATGAGGTATGAGAGAAAATAAGGCAGTTGGATAAAGATATAACAGTAACAATAATAACATCTGAGTAAAATAATAATAGAAATATTTATTATTATTAATTTAATATAATTTATATATAAATTTATGAAAAATATAACTTCTTCCAAATATTTGCTTTAAATATTAAGTGTGAAAATAAATAAAAATTATAAAATAGGAAAAATTTTAAAAACCTTTTAAGACAATTATGATCTGAAACAATAAAATAATATAAATTATATAATAATTATATAAAAATTATATATTGAAAAATTATAATATAATTATAATATATAATATATTAATTATAATAATAATAAATAATAATAATAATATTAAATTAATAATAAATATAATATAATATATATATATAATAAATATATATATATAATTATAAATAAATAATTATATAATTAATAATAATAATAAAATAAATAATTATATATTAATATAATTAATATTAGAATATTTTAGGGAAATGGATATTAATTAATAATATATATAATATATATATAATTAAATAAATTATAATATAATTAATAATAATAATATAATTATAATAATTAATAAATATAATAATTAAATAATATAAAATAATAATAATATATAATATATAATATTAAATTTAATTAAACAAAACAATTTAAACATAGGTAAACCATATAATATATTCATATTATATTAAAAGATTTTATATATATTATAATAAAAAACAATTATATAATAATAAATTATATATATATAATTAAATAATATATTAATATAATTAAATTATAAATAATAAATTATATAAATTAATATTATAATAATAAATCGTTAAAATAATAAAATATAATTGAATTAATATAAATAAATAAAAAGTAAATAAATATATAAAATACAATATAAATTGGAATACCTCAAAATTTAACCCTTGTAATAAATTTATCTAAACGACATTATAAAGATATAAAATAAGATATTAAATCTTAATATCTTAAATCGAAAGAAATAAATTATTAAAATAATAAATAAAATAAATATAAAATTTAAAATTATAAAATGATAAGAGATAATTAAATAATGAGTATACCGGAAATATCTACACTCAGCCTCAAGATGAAAATTACTACTGTTATTATATCGATGAGCATTTCTAATAAACTTTTCGTATAAATATAAATAAAATATATGAATTTAAATAAAATAAAAAAATTATAAATAATATAAAAAAATATTAATATATAAAAATAAATAAAAGGTAAATTGATATTTATGCTTCATTCTTATTCAACACTATCGACCCTACGAATATCTACTTTTTAAATTGATATTTTTATATCTAATTATTATAATATGAATATTTAAATTATTTATTTATTTTATATTTATTTTTATTTAATTAATTTTAATTAAATTATTTAATTTATATATATTTATATTATTATTAATATTTTATTATTATATTTATATTATATTTTATTTTTATTTATTTATATTTATATTTATATTATATTATATATTATAATTTATATATTTATATTTATATTTATATTCATATTTTATTTAATATTTTATTAACCTTTATGTGTATATATATATCTATAATTATTTTTATATTTTATTTATTTATTTACTTATTTTTCAATATTTAATATTATTAATTATTATTTTATTTATTTATATTATTTTTCTATTTATTTAGTTGAAAATTTTATTTCTTTTAATTATAAATTTACACTTATTTATATATATCTATATATTATATTATTTATTATTTATTATTTTTATATAATTATTATTTTTTATTATTTAATTTTAATTGTTTAATATTATATATTTACATTTAATTTTAGTTATATCCGTCATATAAATATTAGTGAACTTAATTATCGTTGTGAAAGTGTTAAATGTATAATTATTGCTCTAATTCTTGGTGTCATATACACTCTACCATTTATTTAGGTGTGAGTCATTATGCGATGTGTGGTGAAGAACGACATAACATCTGTGAGAATTCGCTCTTATATTTACACTTTTAGTGTATAGTTACATTCCAATCTCACTAACAACTCTATAATTCAAGCACATTTTTAAGTGAACAAATATTCCAGTCAATGATGTTATCCACCAGGTTATATCACTCCCATTGAGTAACTTTGAATGTCCTAATTAAACCCTTATCGTCCCCGTTCAAATAAGATTATTACATAATACAACAATGTTATAGACTTTATAACCTTTTGCAACTTTTTTAAAATTTACTTTATTTAATTTTATGCTAATTTTTAAATTAATTTTAATCTTTAACGAAACTATATAACAGATATTCTCGTGATAAAATATATAATATTATAATCGTGGTGATGAGTATAAACATATTTATATTTATGATTTATATAATTATATATTATTAATTAATTTATTATTATATATATTTATATTTCTTATATTAAATATATCTAAACAGTAGTTAATTAATTATTGAATAAATAATTAATAATATTCTACATATTAATAATTAGTCAGAATAAAAGTGATCTTAGAACGAAATCTCGAACAGTAATAAAATAATTAGTTCTGTTTATTCTTTAATAATATTAAAAAGATAGCTCGAAATATCCAGTAAAAATTATAATATACAAAATATATAATCTAATTTTAAAAAATAATATTTAAATATATAGAAATTATATCTTTTGTGAGTCCAATATTAAAAATATATTTAAAAAAACTTTTATTACTGATATAATATATTGATATAATATAAATTAAAGCGAAAAATTTTACATTAAAGGATAATAAAATAATGCTAGCACTAACTGATGACGAGGAGAGGACACAGTGGTGAAAACTGTTTATTAACTGCTTGATAGAAGGAGCTCTCTGATAAATATACTGAGCTCTTATATTAAGCTGCTTATCTTATGTGAATTTCTAACTTGTTAGGAGGATTGATCGAGATAAGAATGCGTCGAGATAATTGTTTGTTTCACTCATAGTCGCTAACATTAGTTCGCTATATAGAGTATATAGATCACTCACCAAATATGTGAAAAGACATATCATATTATAAATCCATTCCGAATAAAGTTCTTTATTTATAATTACGACTCTACCAGATTTATATAGCGGTAAAGATGCAATGTATAATTAAATAATAATAATTAAATAGATAATATAATAATGGTTAATAATTTTTATAATAAATCTTAATAAAATCATATAATTCATTATACTATATAAATAATGATATAATATATAATAACATAATATAATAATTATTAATTATAATAATAATAATACATATCTCACTATATATTATATTTTTATTAAAATTGTTAAAAAAGTGTTCTGGAATCATACCGTACGAATGTCAATTACTCTATCTCTAGTATATATAATATAATTTAAATTTATGTTTGTTTGATTATTATTTTAATTAATTAGAGAAACTTGAGCAAACAAAGAAATATAATTTGTTATAAAAGAAATGATATAATACTTTATATTTGTTTTTAGTTTATAGTTTAAAATCTAATTAGAGACAATTTAAGCATTGACTATATATCCATTGTTTTTTTCGTAATATTATTATTCACTTTATGTGGTGGAGATAACATAAGTAGTACTATACATAAGTCTATAATATGTCCTTAACCAATATTACTGACAAATATAAATTTTCAAATTAATTCTAAATGACTTCTCGTGTGCTCATGTGTAAAAGCATAAAGTTGGTGAAAACACTCCTATAATTGACCTATAACGATATACACTAAATATTCGGTGCAATAATTTAAGTGAATGATCGGAAGTACACAAGTATGTATGTCACGTTAAACATGCTAAGTCATATAATATTACAAAGAATGAGACTAGTAGCAATGATAATTATTAAATATAGGATAATTAAGTTTTACAATTCTCAAAGAATGTTCGCTCATAGGAAGCACCAGAGAGATAATGTGACGCGTACACAGAGTACGATTTAATGGTTATAAACCTCTGAGTGATGGATCACAGTGGAATTAATTCAAGTTTATGCGTGTTAATCTCATAGCATATATAAGGAATAGAGAAAAGCGAAATTTGACAGAAATTCAAATATTATTTAAAGCAAACACACAAACATATGAAAGAGAATTTAGAATTATTAATCACAATTAGTGGTTATAAGAACTATTATACACTATCATATAAATGTTAATATGCTCAATTATGAGTTATAAATATAATTATTTTAAAATTTCACAAAAGCAATTTAATATTCTAAACTTTATGAAAAATCTATAGTTCGTGTAAGAACTTATAATAGCATAAATAAGAAAAGTAAATATTAATATTATTTCCATTGTGAATTACTGTCTTTGATATACTCCTATTATTCATTACTATATATATTAATATTTCTATTTATCCTTTCAATATTATTTGATGAATATATTGATGAAAAAAGACCACTCTCTTATTATTACTTATTATTAAAATTATAATTTTTTGCTTATATTTTTTTATTCTTTTTAATTAATTATCTTATTATTATTTATATATTTCTCCATCAGTAAAACATGCCTCATTAATTAAAACTCTAAATTTATATCCCAAACATTATTCTAACTTACATAAATACTTTTTATTTTTAATTTATTATTTTTAAATTTTATATTCATAATATTATTTATTTATTATATTAAGCATTGCTTTTAAATATTTCTTATTATTAATATTAAATAATTTAATTTTTATTGAGTATAATATTTACTTATTATAATAATATGTTTAAATTTAATTATTAATTATTAATTTACTATGATATGAAATTATTATATGCTTATCTATATAACTTATCATATTTATATTAATTATTTATATATTATTAAATATTATATCTATTATATTTACTTTATTCTTTTTTAATTATATTTCTGTGTTGCCATCTTCTCCGTTATTTTTTTTTTTTTTATATAGCTGTCTGTACAATCATGCTATATTATTGCCCTTATATAAATATATATAAAATGTATTATTGGGTTAAATAATTGTACATTTTACTTAGCACGATCTCAAATTAATATGAAAATTTGGCAAAATAGATATATATTATTTCCTTACGATATTGTGTCATTACACAATAATAATTTAGACTACACTGGCAATATATATATTATATACTATATATATATATTATATATATATATATAATATATATATATAATATATATATAATATATATTATATATATATATATATAATATATTATATAATATATATATATATATATATATATATATATATATATAATATAATTATATCATTGGGTGTCGTTTAGTGTGAGAAGAATTGATAAAATTGGAATGAACGTATTAGAGAGTTGTTGTGTGAAGAAAAAGGGGTAAATGAGAAGATAAATGAAAGTACGTTTGTTGTTGTTGTTGTTTTTTCCTTCTTTCCCCCTTTGATTTTTTCTACTTTCCTCTTTACTCTTAATTTTATCTCTTTACTATTGCCGCCGCTATAGCATTCTATCCACTCTGTTTTCTTCCGTCGCTTGTTGATCTTTCTTATACTTAGAATGGTCAGATCCCGTCTTAATATGTGGACTATCACTATCTCTGTGTCCCCTCACTCTTTGATCTTCCTCATACTTTCCTGATCCTCTGCTTTTCTTCTCTTTTCCTCTCGTTTCTTCCTCTTTCCTCTCTTTGCTCTTCCTCTTTTTTCCTCTTGTTTTCCTCTTTCCCTCTCTTGTTTCTTCACTTCCACCATCTGGCTGAGTCGGTGTTAATGGGAATGCTCGCTTATATTTTATAGTTATACGCACTGTCACGTTTGAAGTGGTTCCATTAACATTACTATCTTGAAATGTTGGAGTCTAGAAGCTTTCGTCCTTTCACTCACCTCTTTCGCTCTCAATTAACTTCTCTCCAGTCCTTTTTCTGCCACTTCCAATTAGTTAACGATCACTCTCTTTACATATCACATATGACATCCTTTAAATATTAATATATTTTATATATATATATATATATACTATATATATATATATATATATATATTATATATATATATATATATATATATATATATATATAATATATATATAATTATATATATATATTATATATATATATTTATTACTATATATTAGTCCTTTCGTTGAAATAAGAAATTTTTTAGTTAATTGCAAAACAGAGTAATTATTAAATATTAAGTAATATTTGGATAGTACAACCCATTTATGACTATGGATAATGTTTCCATATTTAACTCACTCTTATACATCTTTTAAGATAATTAGCGTCATTTTTATAACAAAATTTTTGCTTTATGGAAAACTTTCGTTCATCAGTCATGGCTTGAGGATGTTGAGTTAAGCCATATGACTGATGAACGAAAGTTCTTCCCATAAGCAAGAAATTTTGATAAAAATGCGTATAATTATTTTAAAATGATGTATAAGAGTGAGTTTAATTTATGGAAACTACCATAAATCATTAATGGGTTGTAATTCAATATTCTTAATATTTAATAATTACTCTGTTTGCAATTAACTAAAAAAAGTTTCTTATTCAACGAAATGGACTATATATATATTATATAATATATATATATATATATTATATATATTATATAATATATATTATATATTATAATATATATATATATATATTATTATATATAGTTTATATATATATATCTATATATAGTATAAATATATATATTTTCAAAGGAGGTGATAATGTGATATGTAAAGAGAGTGACGTAAACAATTGGAGTGGCAGAAAAAGACTGGAGAGTAGAGTTATGAGAGCGAAAGAGTGAGTTGAAAGGACGAGAAGCTTAGACTCCAACTATTTCAAAGATAGTAATGTGAATGGAACCAACTTCAAACGTGCAGTGGATGACATAAAATTAATAAGCGAGCATTTCCCATACACGACTCACACAGATGGTGAGATTGAGAACAAGAAGGAGGGAAAGAGCAGAAAGACAAGAGGAGAAAAAGAGGAAGAAGAAGAGGAGGAAAGAAGGAAGCAAACGAGAGGGAAGCGGAAGAAGCAGAGGAGCGGTAAGAGGAAGAACGAGGAGGGAAAGGAAGAAGCAAGAGGAGGTAAAGAGTATGAAACAAGAGGAGGAAAAGAGGAAAAAAATATTAGCATCTTTACAAAAGAATAGTAACGCCATCGAAAGAAACAAGAGAAAGGAAAGAGGAAAGATAAAAAGATAAAATAGTCATTGAGCTAATTTTCTCATTAAATCCTTTCTTCACACCAACACAACTCTCTAATACGTTCATTTCACATTTTATTATTCTTCTCAACCTAACACACCCTAGGATTATATATCATATATAATAATATTATATATTATATAATATATAATATATATAGTATAATATATATATATATATATAATATATATATATCTATCTAAATATTATATCATATATATACATATTTTAATTTATTATATATATTTATATATAATAAGCAATGTTTGACATTATGAAACCGTTATG
>JABUQX010068818.1:12500-20000 GCA_015478945.1 Trachelipus rathkii | reverse complement strand
ATAGATAGATAGATAGATAGATAGATAGATAGATAGATAGATAGATAGATAGATAGATAGATAGATATTAAGTATCAGGGGATGTAGCTGTGGTTACAGGTGTGTTCCTACGAATGCGGATACGACCTTATGTAATTAATTTGATATGAAAACCGGACGTTCCGTAAGATAGGAGTTGAATACTTAGTTGTTTGACGAGGAGCTTCCACAGAACATGTTCGGATTTTGGGTATCTGTGGATGTTCCTTTGATTGCAATCTAATTTATGCATTATTTGAATAATAATAATAATAATAATAATAATAATAATAATAATAATAATAATAATAATAATAATAATAATAATAATAATAATAATAATAATAATAATATAATAATAATAATAATAATAATATAATAATAATAATAATAGGAAGCTGTTTGGCATGGAAGTACGAAAGATTAGGAAAGAGATTAAGGGAAATCTTCATAGAATAATGAATAGGGATAATGCTTTCGTGACTGATCAAATGGACCTGCGGAGAGTGTGAAGGAGAATTTCGAAAATCTGCATAACTTTGGCGGTTATGAGGTGGTGATGGTGAACTTGTGTGAAGTTGATGTTGCAAGAAGAAGTAGCAGGTATTTTGGAGATAAGGTTATTAGAAGGGAGGAGGTAATAGGTGGAGTGAGAAAGTTGAAGTGTGATTGACTAGATATGGAAGTTGTGTAACAAAGAGTTTGTGGAGGATATATATCCGAAGAATTGGATTAGAGCAGTGATAATATCCTTTAATATTAGCAAGGATGATAAGGGGAATTATAGAAACCACAGGGGAAATATTTTATTGACTGCTGTAAGGAAGATATATGAGGATATTTTTGTTCACAGAGTATCTCGAGTGACTGAGGGGTTAATTGTTGAAGAACAAGGTACGTTTAGAAGTGGTAGCAAGCAAACAAATGATTCAAAAAATGAAAGAGAAGAACATACTATATTTAGGTTTTATGGACTTGCAACATGCGTATGACATAATTAACAGGGAAGCTCTGTGGCAGGTGTCAATGTTATATTGTGCTGGAGGAAGGCTTCTGAATGGAGTTAAAATTATGTATGCTGATAGTGAATCGCGTGCAAGAATAAATGGAGTGGAGAATGAATAGATTAATATTATTAGGGAAGTGATTTAGGGGATGTGTTATGTCTCCATGACTATTTAATGTGTATATGAACGGGGGGATAAAAGAATTTAAGGAAAAGGTGGCAGGGGAGGGTGTTAAAATGATGGAACATAGTAGAGAGTGTAGGGTGAATTGTTTATTGCACGCAGACGATTTGATTTTGATTAATGAAACTGAGAAAACTTTGAAAAGATTGATAGAGTGGTTTGGCAGGGTTTGTAAAAGGAGAGGTTTGAAAGTAAATGCATATAAGAGCAAAGTGATAGTGGTAGGTGAGGAGAGTCCGCAGTATAAAGTCATATTGGATGGTAGGAAACTGGAGCAAGTAACGGAATTTAAATATTTATGCTACATCTTTAATGAAAAGGGAACAAATGATTCTGAGTGTAGCAAAAAAAAGTTGAGTGGTAGGAAGGTGGTAGGTGGAATTAACTCTTTGATGAATGCAGGGGAAATGAGTCTTGAGTAGGCTAGGGTTCTGCATCAGGGTATGTTGCTACCGGTGTTAATGTATAGTAGTGAAACCATGGTGTGGAATATTAGGCATAGATCTAAAGTGTAGTCTGTCCAGTTCAATAACCGTTAAGGATGAGTTAGGTGTGAGAGGAATTGATAAAATGGAGATGGAGGTAATGTGGTATAAAGAAAGCAGTAAATGAAAGAATAAATGAGAGTGTATTAAAGTTGTTTGATCATTGAGGAAAGATGAATGTTATTTGATTGATTAAGAAGTTGTAGAGTGATGAGTGTATTATAGGAAGCGAACGGGTGAAAGACTTTAAGAAAAAGTGGATTGAGTCAGTCAAAGAGGTAGTAATGTTAATTAAGTAATGTTAGTTAAATAGAAGAAAGAAGAATGGTGCATAATAGGAATAAATGGCGCACTTTGTGAGGTTGTACGGTTGTATAGTTGTATGGTTGTGGATAGACCCAGGGGATGAACCCTCACATTGACGAGATACCACAGTGGTATCAAAAATGGATTTTGTGCACTCCTCCCCCAATCTGCTGGGAGCCATAGAGCGGCCAATAATAATAATAATAATAATAAATAATATAATAATAATACAAATAATAATCAATAATAATAATAATATATAATATAATATATAATAATAATAAAATAATAATCAATAATAATAATCAATAATAGTCAAAATAATAATAATAATAATAATAAAATAATAATCATAATATATAATAATAATATAATAATAATAATAATATAATAATAAATAATAATAATAATAACATATAACATAATAATAATTTAATAATAATATATAAAATAATAAAATAATATAATAATAATAATAAGAATAAAATAATAATTAAATACATAGATATAATAATAATAATCATAAAATAAAAATAAAGATAATTAAAAAAAGAAAAAAAAAGAAGAGGAAATATTTACACCAAAATAAAAGGGAAAATTAAAATAAAAACACCAAAAATAGATCTTTTCCCAAATACAAATACAAATACAAATACAAATACAAATAAGGACCTACATTGAAACTACATAAATAGATAAATTTAGATAATAATGTTGATAATAATATGTTAATAATAATAATAATAATAATAATAAAAATCATTAATGAAAAAAAAATAATAAATTAAATAATAATAATAATAATTAATAATAAATTATATTAATAATATCAATAAATAATGCCTTCTATAATAATAACAATTTTCATCACCTGTCCAACTCACCCTAATAAAAAATAATATAAAATAATAATTATATTCATAATAATAATAATAATAATAATAAAAATAATAATAATAAAAATAATAATAAATAATAATAAAATAAATAATAATAATAATAATAATAATAAATAATAATAATAATAATAAAATAATAATAATAAAAAATGTTATATTAAAAATATACGTAATAATATAAAATGAATAAAAATGATAATAATTTTAATTTTAATAGTTCAAATATAAAAAAGTAAATTTTTTCTTCTAAATTTGAATTAAGATCATTGAGTTTCATCAAAACTCATATCATATATATATATATATATAAAATATATATATATATATATATATATATTATTAATATATACTATATATATTATTATATATGTTATAATATATATATATATATATAAATAGATACATATCCAAATGAGGGAGAAAAAGATTTAATTGTATTTAAATTTATTGTTGCCGAAAATAATATAAAAATTGTTGCACAAAATCCTGGAGATAATAATAAAAATAATAATAATAATATAATAATGAAGATAATTAATAATAATAATAATAATAATAATATAATAATAATATAATAATAATTAATAATAATAATAATAATAATATTAATAATAATAATAAAACAATAATTAATAATAATAATAATAATAATAATAATAATAACTAATAATAATAATAATAACAATAATAATAATAATAATAATAATAATAATAATAATAATAATAATAATAATAAAATAAATAATAATAATAATAATAATAATAATAATAATAATAATAATAATAATAATAATAATAATATTAATAATAATAATAATAATAATAAAATAATAATAATAATAGATAATAATAAATAATAATAATACATAATAATAATAAATATAAGAATAATAATAATATAACAATAATAATAATAATTAATAAAAATAATAATAATAACAATAATAATATAATAATAATAATAATAATAATAATAATAATAATAAAAAGAAATTTTTTAATTTCATTTCTACTTCAAATATCTACAGCAGGTGATGAAAAGGTAAGAATTTTGCCTTATTCAAACATAAGAAAGGTTTCTTTATTATTATTATTATTATTATTATTATTATTTTTATTATTATTATTATTATTATTATTATTATTATTATTATTATTATTTATTATTATTATTATTTTATTATTATTCATTATTATTATATCATTATCATACTCATTATCATTATCAATTACTTATTATTCAATTTATGATTATTACATTATTGAAATTGCTTAATTATGATTTTTCTTATAAACATATTATTATCTATTATTATTATTATGTATTATTTATTAATCATTATATTTTTATTATTATATTGCTCGATATTCAATATTATATTATGTATATTATTATTATTATATTATTATTATCTTATTATTATTATTAATATTCATTCATTATTATTATATTATTATGTATTATTATTATTATTATTATTATTATTATTATTATTATTATTATTATTATTATTATTATTATTATTATTATTATTATTATTATTATTATTATTATTATTATTATTATAATAATAAAATATTATTATTATTAGTATTATTATTATTAATATTATTTTATATTATTCATTATTCCTATTATTATTATGTTCATTTATTGTTATCTATTATTATTATTATTATTATTATGGTGATTTTGTTATTGTTCTTATTCTGTTGTTGTAACTATCATTACAATTTTAATTATAAACATGATTACTAATATTATTATTATCATTAACACCGAGATATATAGTATTAATACCGATGTTTCAACATCAATTTTCATAATTATAATTAAAATTATAATTTGTTATTATTATTATTATTTCATGCATAATTATTGTTCATTTTTTATTAATAAATAATTATTATTGGTTATTACTTATTATTATTATTTATATTATCTATTATTATTCATTATTCATTATTCATTATTCATTATTATTATTATCTATTATAATGATTATTATATGATTATTATTATTAATCGATTATTATTATTATTATTATATTATTATTTATATTATTATTTATATTATTATTATTATTATTATATTATTATTATAATTATGTATCTATTATTTTTTTATTATAATGTTATTATTTTTTTTATTATTATTATTATTATTATTATTATTATTATTATTATTATTATTATTATTATTATTATTATTATTATTATTATTATTATTATTATTATTATTATTAATATTATTATTATCATTTTTATTTTTATTTTCATTTTCATTTTCATTTCATTTTCATGATTAATATCTAGTTTTTATTAATTCTGAAGTGCAATTATATTTTATTTATACATTCTGAATGGTAAAGTTATTCTTTATATTTATAATTATATTTTCAAATTTTATTTCTATTTTTATTTTTATTTTTATTTTTCATTTTATTATATAATTTATTATTGATTATTATTTATTATATATTATATTATAATTATTTTAATTATTATTAATATTATTTTTATTATTATTATATTATTATTATTATTATTAATTAATTATTATCATTATCATCATCTTTATTATTATCCTTAATGACATTATTAATTAAAACTATTAAATTATTGTCTTGGAACATGTAAATCAAACGTACAATGTGTGTAGGATCACATTATTATATATATATATACTATATATATAATATATATATATATATATATATATATATATATAAATATAATTATATATATATATATATGTCTGGAATATATAAATCAATACTTTATATTTATGTATATATATATATATATATATATTTAGCATCCATCCTGTTAGGGTGTGCGCGTCAGGTGCTACTCCTCCAGAATCTTCTCTACTTCCACTACCGTTTTGCCTCTTCGTTGTATAGCCTCCGCCAAAGATTCCATCTTTCTCTTCCTCTGTCTTCATGCTGGTCTCATCCCTTCCGATTTCCAATCCATCATCTTTTTCAATCTCCCCCCCCCCTTCTTCCATTCTTTTCACAAGTCCAAAACCACTTAACTGTTTCCCACGGCATACCAAAACAAGTTCCACTCCCAGTTTTCTCCTCACCAGCTCGCTCCTCATTCTGTCTCTCAAAGATACGCCTTTAATGATTCTAAGCACCCTCATCTCCTCTGCTTTTATTCTGTTTTTTTTTTTTTTTATTGTACAGTATTCAATGTCCAGCATTCAGATCCATACAACAATATCGGTCTCGGAATTACTTCTATATATTAATATTTAACACTTTTGTTGGTATCCCTCTCTCCTTAAGCAACTGGTATAACATTCACATTCTGTGAGGAATCTCCCTATTCTTCCCATTTCAACCTCGTCACATCTTGCTCTTCCTTGATCATCAACTACTACACCCAAATACTTAAATCTATTCCCTTGCTTAAGCCTTTTATCTTCTATGTTCACTATTACCTGCTTCCCTCTCTCTTGCAATCACCATTATTATCCGTTTCTTCTCGTTTATGTCTCATGCCTATTGAACTTCGAGTAACATCATTCCATCTATTCAAAGCCTCTCTTTGCAGGGGTTGAGCTCCTGATGTTATTTCACTGTGCATCATCCGCTAAAACCAACGTTTCGCTTGCCTATTCTCCCTTAGCATATCCTTTTAACAACCAATTAGATCCAGGTTAAAGAAAATGCAAAGAGCAATGTTCAGTACACTCCCTGGTCTAACCCCTTTTCACTTCAAACCAGTTCTTCTTCCTGTTCCTATAACCATATTTATTGGTTTTTCATACAAACTTTTAATGGCTGCTATCAGGCTTTCTGGTGTGGGATACATTAGATCTTCTAACACTCTCCACAATTTCTTATTCAGTTTTTTTTTCTGTCGAATGCCTTTTTTAAGTATATGAATGCACCATGTGCCTTCCCATTCCACTCTATGATTTTCTCTGTTAGCATCTTCATGTAAAATAAATATTACCTCAGTGGTACTTTTCCCTGGTCTGAAACCATGCTGCCATTTTCCAATCTTGGCTTTGACCTCCATCCACAATCTTTTTTCCAAGATCCTCTCATATATTTTACTTACCCCCACCAACAATACTATTCCTCTATAATTTAGGCATATTCTTCTATCTCTCTTATGTATCGGACAGATAACTGCTTTCCTCCATTCTGTTGGTATTTTCCCTTCTTTCCATACTTGGTTTAACAGTCTTGTCAATCATTTAGTTATTCTCCCCCCCGTTTTGAATAGTTCATTATTCAGTCGATCGTATCCTGCGCTCTTCCTTTTTTTTAGTATTTTAATTGCTCCTTCACTTCCACTATCTCTACCATTCTAATTTCCTCATATTCTGGTCTTACCCTCAGGGGTATTTCCTCAATTCCCTCCTCCTCTTCTAATATCTTCAATAATTCCTCGAAATACTTCTTTTTTCCGCCACCTTCTCTTCCTCTAGAAGAGGTTCTCCCTCCTTATTCAGAACCGTATGCATTTCCGTTTTCTTATTTCCTCTCGTGCTCTTGGCCATTCCATATACAAGTTTTCCTGTGCCCCTCGTATCCTTCTTCAGTTCTCTTGGTATTCTTCTCCAAGTAATGTCCATACTT
>JABUQX010068818.1:5000-7500 GCA_015478945.1 Trachelipus rathkii | reverse complement strand
AGATGAGAAAAGGGCTACTAGCCTCCTAAGGGGACGTTTTCGTCCATTGAGCTCAAATAATAACAATAATATTAATAATAATAATAATAATAATAATAATAATAATAATAATAATAATAATAATAATAATAATAATAATAATAATAATAATAATAATAATAATAATAATAAAAATAATTTTTAATAATAAAATGATAACAATAATAATAAATTAATAAATAATGATAAGAATAATTTAATAATAAATATTTAATAAGAATAATAATAAAAATATAATAATAATAATATATAACTTAATAAGATAATAACAATAAATAAAGTTATTTTTATTAATAAAAGTAATAATAATAATATAATAAAATATATTAAAAAATAAGAATAAATTTTAAAAAATTAATAATAATAATTATATTAAAAATAATAATAATAATTTTATGAAATAATAATATAAATAATAATATAATAATTAATATTATTGGTATTCATAACATCCAAACCGCTAATCAGCATTGACTTTTTAAATTATAGAGAAACTCTCGAGAGAAACAATCTAATATTAATAATTAAGATTATAGAATTCATCACCAACCGTCGTAGGCAATGGATCTTACGAGGGATAAATGCCCCCACGTTAGTATTTAGATAAAACGACAGCTATCTTGATATTTCTACGAAACGGACCAATGGTTGCAGTGATTTCCTGAACAATATTTTGGGGAGTATTATTCCAACAAATCTATTGCCTTATATGAGATGGCCCTCCGAGATTTCGTTAAGGTGAATTTCGCTTTGTCTAAGGTAAGGGAATTTGTGCTACGGAGAGATTGTTTGTTCTCAAAGTTTGGTTCTGTATAATTATGTTTGCCAAAAGATCATTTGCAGTTCCGTTTGTGAATTTAAAGATGTGCACTACTACTGTGGGTGATAAATATCATGAATTTTGACATAGACAAATATTTGAATAGTGGGTTGTGTGTTCACGGTAGATACGCGAGGCCCTGATCATTACATGAATTTTATTATTTTTTTTGGCATACACGAATTAGAGGTTGTAGCAAGGGTATTTCACTTGCAAAACCCCATCACTGAAGAAGTAGAGTTACGGTGATGTATAAACAAGAACTATAGTAAAGGTTTTTTAAAAATATATTTTGGAACAAAATTCTTTATTAGGAATGCATAGTTAGCATAGGTAAACTTTAGTTAATGAGACTATTATGTGATTCTTTGATAAAGGACATGGTCTGTCATCAAGGATAATATCTATAACTTGGCAGACGATAGCCGATTTATTAATTATTTTTATTTTTTGCCTCTTACACTTAGTTTGAAAAGGGTTCTTTTAGATTTGTTATTAATAAGGATATTTTGTAATTTTTGATAGATTTTTGGGAGTTGTTTGCCTGCTACCATGTTATAATGTTTATTTAATTCATTAATATTACTTTGTCGTTAAGATGAGTTTATATTACGTCTGATATTAAGATTGCAGTGTCATCAGCATATTGAGAATGTATTGAACTAGTGACAATTTTGAAAGTCATTCTGTTATATATCATTAAAGAATAGCTGCTCCAGTATAGAGCCCAGAAGGGACACCGTGGAAATTGAGCAAAGTGAGGGATGATGCGCTCCTTAAACGAAACGTATTGTGTTCGGTCAGATAAGTAAGACTGAAACCATACTGTAGTGAACTATTAGTGATACCAAGTCTCTCTAATTTGCTTAAGAGGCTTAGGTTGTGTGGAACTTACACTCGAATCGCTATTCCGAGAATCTAGATAGTAAAATAGACACATGTTTGTTCTTTTCATTTAGTGCTTATGTTATAGAATTTTTCGGTAAGTAATATCAGAGCATCCTCTAGATGTGCGGTTTTTGGTGAAACCAAAACTGATTTGTGTTACGATTAGAAGCTCCTTTTTCATGCAAATAAAATTAGTAAGTTGTGCATGGACTATTTTTTCAAAGATTTTACCAGTTGTATGTAGGATTGAAATCGGACGAAAGTTTTTCGGAAGGGAGGTGTCAGAGCTCTTAGGAACAGGGGTAACTTTTGCAATTTTTTAATTCAGTTGGATAATGATGTAAGTCAATTGAATTGTTATAGAGAGAGGCTAAATTAGGTGAGATTTCTTTATTACAATATTTGTATATCCAGTTCGGGACACTCTGAAAGTCAGAGCTTTTATTCATGAGACCATTTATAACACACTCAACGTCAGATGTTGATATTCTTTCGAATGCAAAGTTTTGCCTTTCGTGTGGTATTAAATAATCAGCAAAGACCCTTTCTGTTTCTGGAACTTCGGCTGCAAAAGCTGCCCCTACGGTAGTAAAGTAGGAGTTCAATTCGTTGACTATGCGTTTGCTTGTTTGTAACTATTTCATCACCTATTTTTAATTCTTCAATTTTTATTTTTTGTTTATTGTGACGGTTTAAAATGTTGTTAATAATGCCCCATTGCAAACGTGGATCGGATTGAGTCTAGTGTTGAAT
>JABUQX010068817.1:0-19878 GCA_015478945.1 Trachelipus rathkii | reverse complement strand
CACCGACGCAAGCTTTGAGGTGAGGAAGATTAAATTCAGGCAGGAACCCATAACAGGAGATGGAAAAGATTCCAGCAGAACGAGGTGGCGGGAAAGGAGGAAGCACCACAGAGACTAGCCGGAGTTACCAATATCATCACAAATATAAACACAGATAAGCAGGCACTTCGCTTGTGGCTAGCGAGGGAGTGCGTAAAGTGGTGGTACGCAATTAATAATTTTCCGCGCTCGAGCAGCTTGCCAGCTGGGGTGCCTATAGATGAATGAGAGATAAAGCACGCAAAAGAACAGTGTTATACGCCTTTTGGCCTTTGACTGCGACCTAATCCCAAAAGCCGGGTGAAGCCAGAGGCCCCCCCCCCCAGATATGAGAGAGCAGTATCCATACAAGGGCGGATGATGACCTTGTATAGGCTGGGAGCAAACTGAGAAGAGAAAAAGTCTCGGTCTAAGGCAGAACTCCCAGTTTGCTTTGAGGCGCGCGCGCCTAGGGCAACCGTTGTGAGATGAAGGTTTCCAAGACATTTTTTTGTTTATTTAAGGGCCAAGGATGTTTATATTGTCAAGCTGAGAGACGAAGAGACAACAGCTGTCGAAAGAGATAGGAAAGTTAGAGAAGATGTTTTGGAGAAGGGAAGATTTGTAGAACTTGGGTTTTTAAAGAATTGAATTTCACAAGGTTGAGCAGATTCCACCCGGGAAATTCTATCCAGAATCAGCGAGAATAAAATAGGAAAGATTAAGACGCAGTAGGCAATTCTAGAAGTAAATAGAGGAAGCAAAACTGAAATGAGTTGAAAATGAAGGTCGAGTCATCGGTATAGTGAGTGGATAGAGTTAGATGTGCGAGGTGAAAGATCATTAATGAAAAGAGGAAATAATGTAGGAGAATAAGAGCAGAACGGCTGAGGAAGCAGCAACTATTGATCAGAAAAGAAGAAGTCGCCCAGCAACAACAAGCGCCGATATTTAGAGATTTGAACTAAAGCTAGACAATAATTAAGGCGAAAAGAGAAGAGGAATCCGCAAAGGAGGGAGCTTGGGAGAGGGCAGTGACGCGTGACATACTTGGTCAAATGCTTTGGATATGTCAGCGCCGCCACACGCAAGTCTGCCCGTAGTTCCTGATGGCGCGGAAAACCATAAATAGGTTAAAAAGGAAAGTATATCGCCAGAAGAACCTCGAGGGCTGAAAGCCGTACTGGCTATCGGAAAGAAGGGAGTGAGTTTCCCAGATAATCTAAGAAGTGAAAGTTTGAGAAGCGGTTTCAAGATCTTAGATACGAATACAAGTGAGAGCATATGAAGCTCGGATAGTAGGAAGGATGCCGAGAAGGCTTCCTTTTTTTCTGATAGGTTTGGACATGGTGGGCCGAGCTTCCTACACTGAGGGAAAGTGGCTAGTTATTGAGGACATGAGAGAGTATAGTTGAAGGGGCGAGGGGCGCGGATAGGCAACGGGAAGGCACAAAACCATCAAAACTTGGGAGCGAATGCCATGCTGGGCCACCGGCCGTCTTCCTATCCTTCATAGATTTCAAGGTAGCCTCATGGCACCGGCGATCAATGGTAATCACAGATAAGACTAGGAACGTACCTGAGAGGAGAAGGAGGAAGAAGATATGCCAGAATCGTCCTAGGGTTGGAGTTAAGTGGGAAAAATAGGAGGCCCGAAGGAGTTGGCCTTTTAAGTTGGAGAAGTTAACAACAGAACCATCAGAGGCAAATTTACCAGAAGTTGTTAGGGATGTTTTGGCAAGAGGCCAGAAAGATTTTGTCAGTAGGAGAACCCAAGGAAGTTAAGGCACATTCGTTTGATGAAAGCCGCTTTTGCTCGTCGAAGAGTATCCCTGCAACGATTTCTAGGCTGAATGAAAATTGGCGAGAGTGATTGGAGCACGAGAATTTTTCCACCCCCGATACGCACTGTCGTCTAGGCGCTGAATGGTCCAGATAAGAGTAGCGATTGAACATGGTTTAGTGAGGAGAGAAGGAATTTTAGTTGAAGAAGAAATGAATTGCTAGTCCTCATCAACGGGTTACAGGCTTCCTCTCTTTCTTAAATATTTATAGCACTCCATCGTAATTCCTGAGGTAGCCAATTTGGCTATCATCTGAAAACTTAGAAAACTTACATCTTAAGTCGCCGTGGTCTAAAATATTTTATACCATATATGTGGAAGAACAGGCGACTTGACCTAAAAGAAATGTGGTACGGAACGCGACAACATTGTCTGCTCATTTCGCATTATAAATAGCTTTTGCCATATTCATGCTAATTAATTATTATTTTATATTATTGATCTATCTATTATTATTATATTATTATTATTATTATTATTATCTATTATTATATATTATTTATTATTATTATTATTATTATTATTATTAATTGATTCATTATTATATTTATTATTATTTTTTATTATTATTATTATTATAAAAATTAGTTATTATTATTATTATATTATTATTATATTATTATCTATTATCTTGTATTGATTATTGTTATTATTTTATCTATTTTATTATAAGATTATGATTATTATTATTCTATTATCTATTATTATTCAAGCAGACTTAAGGAATCAATAAATGATTTGATCGCTGAAATAATTTGGCGGAGGTTGAACTCCTGACCTCCCCTGTCTACAGCCTTGTATATTATATATATATATATAGTATCTATATAGTATAATATAGTATATATTATATATATATATATATATATATTATATTGATTATATACTATATATATATATTTATCATATATATATACTATATATACTATATACTATATATATATATATATATATATTATATATATATTATATATATATGATATAGTATAAGTATATATCTCCTCTGATATATATAATCTATATACGTATATATATATATCTTATATATATATATAGTATATATATATATATATATATATTATTATATATATAATCATAATATATATAATCTAATAATATATATATATATATATATATATATATATTATATATATATAAATATATTTAAGCATATTATATACTATATATATATATATATATATATATATAGTATATGATATATATACTATGATAATATATATATATATATTATATAGTATAGTATATATATATAACTTATACGTATGATCATTACAGTGGGCGTATCCAGGATTTTTTGTTCGGGGGGGCGGGCCAGACAATAATCGATTCTTATATATAATATATATATATATATATATATATAGTATATATATATATATATATAGTATATAGTATTATATATAGTATATATATATAGATATGACTTATATTATATTATAATATATATATTAATTTAACCTATAGAATTGTTATGGTTTAAACCGGATATGATCTCTTAAAATGCTTGACGCCTACAAAATTTCGGGGGGAGGGGGGCGGTAGCCCCTGGCAGTCCCCCACTACGTACGCCACTGTAATATAATAATATATATATATACTATATATATTATAGTATTATATATTACTATTATATTATATATACTATATATATATATATATATATTTACATACATTAATAATATTAATATATAATTATATATGATATATATATATAATAAAATATCTATGTAATAATTCAGCATTAAAATAAATAAATTGTATATAATAGTATTTATAAAATAAAATAAAATATAATATTAATACTAATATAAATAAAAATTTTAAAAAAATCATAAATATCACTAATAAAATTATATATTTATAAATAATAATATAACAAAGTTGATGAAGGTTAATAAAATAATAATAATGTGTTACAAGTCAAAAAAGGAAGGGAGAAAAAGAGAAAGAGGAGAAAAGAAAGGTTGAAAAAAGAGAGGAAGTGAAAAGAAGAGAGAAAAAAAATTTTTTTTTCTTTTTTTTTAAATTATAATATTTTTTTTTTATTTTCCAGAAAAAAATCTTAAAATAAAAGAGATTTAATCAAATTCCCAAAAAAAAAAAAAAAAAATGCCGGCAGCCACTCAAGCGAAATCTCCATATATTTTCTTTCCCACAGAGATCCTCTGCATCTATGAGGAATAAAACCCATTCGTCAAAATGCCTAGGGCGGCCCTAGGTGGATAGAACGCGGCAGAAAAAAATAAAAAAAAAAAAAAATTTTTCAAAATAAAATCGTTCCCCCAAATCACTAAAAAATATCAATATAATTATTATAAATATATAAATATAATAATTATAATAAATAAAAATTAATTAATAAATATAGAAAAATAATATAAATATAATTAAAGTATAATAATAATGATATCAAAAAATATTATTTAAATAATAATAAATATAAATTACAAAAATATATATTAATGTTTATAACTATAAAAAAATAAAAAATATCTAATATAAAATAAATATAATACATACTTTTAATAATATATATTATAAAAATATAATATAGTAATATATGGATATTGCAAATAATAGCATAAATATGAAATTATACTAAACATCAAAAATAAAAAATAATATAATAATATTAAAATATTAAATTGATAAAATTAACAAATAAAATTATGAAAAATAAATAATAAAAATTATAAAAAAATAAATAATTAAAAAATAATTAAAATATAATAATAATTTAAAAAAAATAATAAAATATAAGTAAAGTAATAAAAAAAATAAATAAAATAATTTAAACTTTAAAAATATAATAAAAAATTGAAAAAATAAATATAAATAAAAATGAGTTGAAAAAATTTAATAAAAATATAAAGTTAAACTATAAAACATAAATATAAAATAATTATAAAATAATTTAATATAATTAAAAATTATATTAAATAATAATCATATTTAATAAAAAATATTAATCAGATTAAATAATCTAATAAATAATAATAATGAAGTGAATCACAAATTAAGAATTTTTTTTCTTTAAATAAATATAAGATAAAATTAGTAAAACTTTAAAATATATAAAGTATGCATTAAATATATAAAATAAAATAATATATTAAAAAAAAATAAATTTTTTTTAAAAAAATATAATTTTTAAAATTATATAAGTATACAAATAACTTTATTATAAAATAATAAAAAAAATTATAAAAAAATAAAAAATTAATATTATTATAAATAAAAAATTTAAAAATATTATAAAATTTAAAATTTTATATATAAAAATATACTCTAATTTAATAAAATATAAATAAAATAATTATAAAATTTGAATATTAAAGTTAAATAGAAATAACAAAAAAAAAAATAATTTAAAAATTTGACACTAAATTAAAACATGTAGGTACAAAAATGCATAAAAATATATTTAATTTGCAATTAAATAAATTATATAAAGTTATATATTTGAATCATAAATTAAGTAAAAAATATATATAATTTAATTAATAAAATTTTAATAAATAATAAAAATAAAATTAAAATAAAAAAAATAAAAAAAAATTAAAAATTAATAATATAAAATAATATTAAAATTAAAAATAAAATAATTATAAATAATTAATATTAAAATAATAAATAAAACATAAATAAAAAATATTAAATAGTAATAGTATACATATAATCCAAAAAAAAAAAAAGATAAGAAATAAAAAAAAAAAAAATGATAGTATAAATAAAACAAGACCAATAATATTAGCTGAATAAAAAAGATTGCTGAAAAACATAATTATAAATATATAATGTAAGTGAAATAAAATAAAAATATTATTTAATATAAATAAAATCTTTAACACTAATAATTTAGTAAAAAAATTAATAAAAAATCAATAAGTTTTTTGGGAAAAAAAAAAACCAACATTTGTTTAAAAACAAAGTAAAAAAACCCTTCAAAAAAAAAATAAACAATTTTTTGGGGAAAAAAAAATTCTGCGGGGGCCCCCCGTTTAGAATTAGGTGAGTTTTCCCCATTATTTTTTTTTTGGAAACCTTTTTTTTTCCTTTTTTTCCTTAAAGTTTTTTTTGGGCAAAAATTTTTTCAAATCCAAAAAGCAACAATGTGCTTATTCGTTTTTGTTTTAAAGAAAAAAAAAAAAAAATTTTTAAAAATAAGATGTTAAATTTGGAAAAATTTAAATTCCTAAAAACAGTTCAATTTCTTTTCCCATTTATCTGCCCCGGAGATTAAAATGGAAAAATGATCGGATAATTTTAAACAAAAAATCTATCAAGGTGGAAATTCAAAAAAAAAAAAAAAAAAGAAAAAAATGTTTTTTTTTTTGCCCCGCCTGAAAAAAAAAAAAAAAAGCAAAAAAACAAAGAGGATAGAAAAAAATTTTTCCAAAAAACAAACCTTTTTTTTGGGGAAAAAGCGCAAAGACCGTCCTTTTGAACAAGGGTTTTTTTTTTTTTGGGGCCCGCTTTTCAAAAAAAAAATAAATTTTGCTTTTTCATTACAAAAAACAAAACAAAAAAACAACAAGGGCGCTTGAATTTTTGTTAAAAACCTGGGTGGGAGGTTTTTTTCCAAAAAAAATTTTGGGTTTTTTTTTTTTGTTTTTGAAACAAAAAAAAAAAAAAGTTTTTTCTTTTTTCCTGAAGGAGGGAAAGAACGCAAAATTTTTAATTCATACAAAATATGAAATTTTGTCAAATATCGCATATAAATATTTTAAAACTCACAAGACTGGGACAACAGGTTTTTTTTTTTTTTTTTTTTTCCCCCCTCAAAAAATTTGGGTTTCCCTTATTTTAAAAACATTTTGGGGAAAAAAACCCCCCGCCTTCTTTTAAAAATCAAAGGGGTTTTTGTGGGGGAAAAAAGGTTCCCCCGGTTGTTTTTTTTTTCCCAAAAAAAAAAAAAATTGTTTTTTTTTTCCCCTAATTTCCCAACTTCCCGACTCCCCCCCGACCTTCCCCACCCTCCCCTTTTCCACAATTTTTTTTTAAAAGAAATAAAAAGCCGACCTTCCAAAAACCTCCGGACTCCCCAAAAAACCCCCTTTCTTTTTTTTATTTTTAGAGGAAAAAAAAAAATTAAACCCAACCCCTTCATTCCCCTACAAAACCCCTTCCTGGAAAAAAAATTAAAAAAAAAAAGAAAAACCCCCTTAAAGTTTTCCCAAATTTCCCTACCTTGTGAAAAAAAAAAGTGAAAAAAAAGCCTTCAAAAAGAGGACCCTAAAAAACCTTTTCCAATTAATTTAAGTTTTTTACCATTTTCGCAAAAAAAAATTTTTTTTCCCCCAATAAAAAAAAAAAGTTTTTTTTTAAATAAAAAAAAAAAAAAAAAAAGGTAAGAATAACTAAAAAAAAAAAAAGGACAAAGATTTTTTTTTTTTTTGCTAACTTTTTTATTCCTAAAATTTAAAAAAACTTAAAAAAAAACAGAAAAAAAAAACCCACAATGCACCAAAAACAAACATACATTGCTAACCAAACCAAAAAAAGCGCCCAAACCAGCTTATTGGTTTTTTTTTCTTACGCAAATATGTGAATTCATACCAGTTTTTTTTTTTTATAACCTGTTTGGGGAAAAAAAATTTTTCGCTTTTTTTTTCAAAAAAAACCCCAATTTAAAAAAAAAAAAGAAAAGAAAAAGTTTTAAGAGAAAACAAAAAATAAAACCAAAAATGAACAAAAGACCTTAAAAAAAATTTCCAAAAAAATTGGTGTTTTTTTGAAGGCCCCCGAAAAGAAGAAACCGGAAGAAAAAAAAAATTACCAATCTTTTAAAAAGGAAAAAGAAAAATTTTTAAAACAAAAAATTTCAAAGAATAAAAGCAAAAAATTGAAAAAAAAAAAAAGTTTGGAAAGGGGGAAGGGGAAAAAAGGGGGGAAACGGGGGAAAAGGGGGGAAAAAGATAGGAAAAAAAAAAAAAAAAAGGGTGGAAAAGAATAAAAAAAAAGGAAAAAAAGAAAAAAATTAATATTTCTCCTAATGGGGCCTTCTATCCATCCGCCTACCCCCTTAAAGAGCTGGGAAATTTATGCTTTAATGATTAAAGAAAAGGGTGTTATTTTTTTTTGACAAAGGCAAAAAAAAAAAAAAAAAAAAGTTTTTTTTTTCCAAAAGCGCCTTTTTTCACTAATGAGAAAATTGGTGGGGGGGATAAAGAAAATAAATACTGGTTCCCCGGAAAAGAAAAAAAAAAAAAAAAAAATTGCTCCTAAAAATGTTAAAAATGGCAAAGAAAAAAAAGAAAAAAAAAAAGAGAAAAAAGAAAACAAAAATAGTTTTTTTGCTAAAATATAAAAACCGTTTTTTTTTTTTTTTTTTTTTTTTTTTCTTTTTTTTATTTAAATTTTTATTATACATAGGTTTTTACTAAATTTTAATTTTATTTTATTGTGAAGAAAAAATAAAATTGGCCGCCGAAGGAATGATAATGTGTTTTGGAATGAATTTTTGTTTTTTTAAAAAACAAACAAACAGACACAGATTGGGAATTAATCTTAAAAAGAAAAGCTGGAAAAAAAAAATCTTCTTTTTTTTTTTACGCTGATTTCCCCAAAACGAGAGAAAAAAGAATTGAAAAAAAAAAAAAAAAAACTTTTTTTATCTTTTATTATTCAATTTCTGATAATCAGAAAAGTAATAGATAAAGTTTCATTTTTTTTTTGGTGTTTTCCCCTTTCCCGGGGGGGGAAAAAAAAAAACAGTTTTTGAAAAAAGAAAAAAATAGGGATTTTAAAAAAATTTTTCTTTTGGGTAAAAAAGCCCAAAAGCCGGGGGGGTTGCCCCTGGGGGTTTGGGGGCGAATAAGCAAAAAACACGAAAAGGACATTTAGCCAGTTAAGAAAAGTTTAGAAGACGTGGGGTTTTTTGTTTTAGGTTTTTTCTTATTTTTCTTTTAGCCTTTAAAAGGGGAGACAAAAAAAAAAAATCTGGAAATTCTTCTTCGAATGAGATGCCGCCCTGAAAAAAAAGACAAAGAAAAAATCAAAACCCTCTTTACCAGTATCTCCCTCAAAAAGCATGAAGAGCAAAAAACGTGACCACGAAAAGCTTTTTCCCCGTTGAAATAATGGCCCCGCGTAAAAAAACAAAAAGTTTGCCCAATTCCCAATGGGAAAAAAAAAAAAAAAAAAAAAAAAAAAATTTCAAAGAAAAAATAAACGGAACGTTTAAAGTTCCCCCCCGAAAATAAACCTGGTTTTAGTAATAAAGCAAAATTGAAAGTAAACAAGCAAAAGCTTTTTTTTTTCCCTCGTTCTAAATAAGAAAATAATATATTTAAAAAAACAAAAAGGCAATTTTTTTTAGAATCTGTATAACAACACTATCTCCATAAAGTATTATAGAAAATGAAATATAATATAGTAGGAGAGACAAATAAAAAAAGTTAAAAAATTTTAATGTCAATAATGATAAGATAGTTAAAGAAATAAACGTAAAATTGAGACATTAATATAAGAATAAATAAAAAATAGACGAAAGATGAAAAATATCGAAAATATGAAAGTACATATTAGATCTATTATTCAGACTATATAATATATTCACACGATTATAGCATTTGGTCCCCCCCCAAAAAACATAAATCTTACATCCTCAAGTAATAATCAAAATAATAGTTAATAGGAAATAATAATTATAACAAAAAGTATTATATGCTGTCCTATAGAACATAAACTAATCAAGTCGACTGTATCACTTGAGTAAAAATAAGCCATTATAACCTTAATTTATTTTTTAATGTGTATGTTGAGAGAACTTACATTTAAAACGCAACAATGTAGCTTGTCCCCTTAGTTATTAGAGAAGGCTAGAATATGTACTTGGATGTAAAATGTTATGGAAGACACAGGAATAAGTCTGGCTCACTATTTATACCTGACAAATTCACCGTTCAAGGAAATCTGAGTTAGAAACATAGGGAGTTAAAGAAATAACGTAAGACACCGTATGAAATTTGACAATAATATGTACTATAGATTTGGACAAAGAAAGAACCACAGACAAATATCAACGTGAACAGATATGTTATCTTATCTAGTTTGAAAAAAATTGTTGCAGGGGTTCTCTTCAAAAACTAAAATATAGTGTCACAGTATCCAAACTACACCACTAGCAAATGTGTCCTCTATCATCATGTCCCTGTATGCTAATTTTAAAGACGTATCATTTTAACTTGTTATTTGAGACTCAGAGGATGGCCCTTTCACGATCATGAGAGACACAATAAGATTGTTAATCAAGATCCGGGACTATTGAAAACCATTCAACTAGATCTATAATGACATGTTCACAATGTCATGAAATCACAACAAGGCAGGGACCTAAACGATATTGTACGAAAATCTAAAGCTACTCACCAAACAGACTTAGAATTAGCTGAGCTCTAGAATTCAGGGCTGGAAATAATATATTAGATTAAAATGTGTACACATTAAGATTCAATTTAAGAGCATGACAGAGACAAGTTATGCAATCTAATTATGCGACAAAATAAGATGGAATTGTATATTTATCCTGTTATGATAACGTAGAATAGGCCTAATATTGGGACAGGTCATTATGGGACCATGAAGCAATAAAAAATCAGCAGAGGAGAATTGCTCCTGTTTTTATATGATTCCACTCTAAACGTAGTCTCCAATAAGAAGCAGTTGCTGCTTATCAATTAATAAAGTAATGTATTTTTACGTACTGTTCCTGTAGCATAATTTCTACAAATAACAAAAGGAAAGGTACCGAAGTTATGAGTTCTATATACTAACCTAGATGAAGGTACATCAATTACAATTTTAGAATGGCACATATGTGGGGGACTATGAAGGGTCATGTAGGATCTAATTTAACAGGACTGGAACAGGGAAACACAAAAAATTCTGCTGCTTTCCTCTGCAAATGGTACCAGAACGCGACAGAAAAAATCACTACAATTTCGGAAAAAAATGGCCTCAGTAAAGACTAATGATTTCAAATCCTTGACCAAAAAAACATATCACTAAGATAAACCAACTTATGATGAATCCGTGGATTGTCTTTCTTCCACCTTTGCCCATTAAACTTGGTTTGATGAGATGAAAAATATTTGATAAAAAGCTCTAAAAGCTCTTGACGAAGTTTAAGTTAAGTTAGTTATAGTGTAGGATAGGTAGGCATAGGATTAATCATTACGTAACTAACTCATTAAACCTAAAGACCTAACCTATAAATGAACTCAGAAACACATAACCTTAAACCTTAAAACTACTAAACCTAACCTAACACGTAAGAACCATAACCTTAACTTAAATCCATAACCCTAATAAAACTTACCAAAATAACCTAAAAACAATAAAATATAAAGAGAAAATATACCTAGAAAAATAAAATGGTTAAAGTGATTAAAGTGATTAAATAATATACTATATATATATTATATATATATAATATATATATATATATTATATAAGAGAAGAAGAAGAAAGAGATAGTAAGAGTATATAATATAGATATAAGAGAAGAGATAGATGAAATGAGAATAAGTACATAGAGCTAACGATATATTATATAAAAAGGGCTTATAATATCGGCCACGATATATATATTTAATTATATATATTATATATAAAATATTATAATATAATATTAATTATATATTAATAAATTATATAAAATAATATTATAATATATATATAAAGAGAGATAGAGATAGATATATAAAGTATAGTAAATATAGTAATAAATATATGTAAAGTAATATATAATAGATAATATATATATATAAAAAATGAGAAAAAATTGTAAAATTGTATAACGTAATATATATTGAATTTACAAAGCAATATATAGATAAGATAATAGTATATAGATATAATATAATAGTAGTATATATATATCATATGATTTTTATCGCAGATAATATATATAGTATATATAATAAGAATTATAATAATATATATAATATATAGAGAAAATTTATAATAGGATAATAGAAAAGGTTAAGAGAGAATTAGTAAAAGATTATAATATAATATATCTGATAAAAGAAAGATATATAGAAAAAAAGTAGAAAGAAGAGAGAGAAGAAACAAAGAGAAGAATTAGAAAGATGAAGAAGAGAGTGAGTGCTCTAATAGAAAAGCAAGAGAGAAGAGAGAAGAAGAGAGAAGTAAGAGAGTCAGTAATTAGAACAATATGTATTGCATCTTAAACCGAAAATGTATAGAAAACCTCGCAAAGTTATTGATCACATACTGTTAATATTTACTTACCTATGATATAAAATATATACGTAAAATATATATACTAATGTCCTTCAAAAAAACATATTAATAAAATAAAATTATAAAATAATATATAATATAATACATAATAATATTTAATATATATATTATAAATATAAAAAAAATATAAATATTAATATATAATACATTACAATAATAAATAAAAATAATATATATATGATATGGCATATAATATATATATATTTAATATTTATAATAATACAAACATATTAACGAAATAAATATAGTTACAATATAATATGAATATAATGAATAAATATATATATATATAATATATATATAAATAGATATAATATATAATAATATAATATAAAATAAATATAATAAATAATATGATATATGGATCGTAATGATGAATAGTGTGTGTGATTATATTAGTGTATGCATAAAAACTAAATGGATTATGATGTTCCTGAACTGCCTGACAAAGCAATCTCCTCAAGAATACAAACGGGAACGTGAACCACACAGAACGTGTGATGAGCAACTTGCGTATACACGCTTAAACCTTCAGCAATGCAGTCCCACGCAACAAAATTATTAAAACTCGGCCCCCATATTCGTCCGGTAGGACCCTGAAGATTCACAATTGCACTATAATTAACCGCATGGAACAATACCCATACACAACACAAAACAGAGCAAATCAACACATAATATGCATGAACTCCTCATGCAACCTGCTACAACGACACCGCAAGGAATTAACAAATACACTCCCTGCGTTCAAAGACAAAAAAATTCTTGGCTCACATAATACGCTATAAGTTTTCAACTCCCTCGCGAGAGACACACACACCAAATCAACAATCCCCGCAGTAATAATCACCCCACATAGTAGAATCGCAGTTTACCCTGTCTTTTCCGTACATCTATCTATACCACCTATTCCACAACTTGAAAATTTACGTTTGATCCCAATACATTTGTCAAACCTCTTACTAAACGCGCTGTTGGCACTTCTTACGATCTCAGAAACAAATTCACAGATTTAAGTGAGGCAAAGATTAAAATAAGGGGTTTTTATTAGCCTCCCAAATAACAGTATTCCGAGATTGGAGAGTTCGAAAGGAAAAAACTGTTCAGAAGGACAAAAAGCCGGCCTGCATAGCATTTCCCAACAAGTGCATTCAGTTTGTTCGATCATGTTCGCATTGGAAATAGACAAAAAGCGAATATAGTCACTATAGAAACACTTCTCTGTACGCCTTACCTCAGCCAGCGCACACACCTTGCCTCTCGTAACACTATAAGGTCTGCAATCTATCGCTATGATTATAAAAAACTAACCATCATTTTAGAAACACAACTCGCATCTGGACTTCACCACCCTTTCTCACCACCCCTTGGCGCGCGAGCAAACTTCAGTGCATGAAGCGCATGTGAAAGTAACCCTTTACCTGCGACATCTCTTATGTGAACAACGCCCCTAATTTCATTTGTAGCAGATGCGAATGAACAAGTATATGAGCTTGCCCTTACTCTCTCGCTAGCGTCTACGTCACTCAGGAACACAAACGCACAACAGATGCCTACAAGAGGATACTAACAAAAATGAACAATTATATAAGTGGTGTCTGCTAATAATAATATCTAAGAGACACAGTATACAATTTATGTAAGCCACCTCTGATCTGAAATATGAAGCAATGTTCCCGTTGTTGATTTACAAGAAAAAAACGGTAAATTCGTAATGGAGCTTTTTGATTTTCAATAAATGTAAACAAAGATCTCTGACCTGAAAGAAATGAGATAGAATCACACGATTATTCATCTTAAAAGCAGAGAATGTAAATTCATAATTTTTGTGTAGGTGTAATTTCTATTAAGCTTTTAACTGCTTATAAAAAATTGATTTTAATTCTAAGTACTTGCCTTTTTATTAATTATATTTTAAAAATTAATATAAATAAATACAAAATTAAATAAACTATCATGGAATAATAATAAATATCACTATCGTAAAGGAAATATTTAGGTTAAAACTTTTTTTTAACATTAATTCATCTAATAAGTTATTAAGTATTTTCCATGTTTCAAGGAAAAGATAACTCTATTTTCTCCTATGCGTAACGAATAATAGGCGATAAATAATTAATAGAAATATGCATCTTTGATTGGCTCTTTCCTAAATGCTGAAAAATTTTTATTCTAAGCTTGTAGAAAAGAATAATCAACCACAGGCAACCCCCCCGTTCTCCAGTATAATTTATTTATAATTAATGATTATAAATTTTAAATTCTTTGAATCCTGTTGTCGAGAAAAACAGACAAAGAAAGCTAGATTCACTGATATCAAATCCGAGATTATAACACACGGAAATCGAGACATACTAGAAACTCACGAACCACGTTGATGCGTGGGTAAATGTTCCGCAAATCAAGAATCCCAAGGCACACTTTCCAGGAACTATCACGAGATTACATACACTCATACACGAGTTAGTAGAGAGTGTGGAAAATGTTTCGACATGTCCAGAAGCACCAAATACCAGCAAGAATCTTATGCGATATACAGAATGCCGTAGAATCAGAGAGAAATCGCGAGGAGGATTCGGAAGGTGCGCTGCCGGTATTCGACCCAAAATTCAGAGCTATATATGTGCGACTTACGGATCGATACTTGTCCATACATTTACTCAGGGTAAAATAACCACCTTGATATAATAATAACGTAATTAGTAACAGCGGAAGGCATATAACTTATATACTACGATAATTCACAAGGCTAACGTAAAATAATATAAAAAATTAATAGAAATAATAATTATGTCCCAACAGAAAAACTGTAAGTTATAATAAAATACGACATAATTACGAAAACATATATAATATTATCAATATATTATTAATATATTATAACACATATAGCGTAAAACTAAAACAGTAAAACTAAATAATATAACCAAATAAGAATAAAGTGAATTAATAAAATACTAAAGAAAAAAAAGTTTTTGATATAATTAAAAAAAGAAATAAATATTAAATATAATAATAGTATAAATTGAAAATAAAGTCACGTAGCATAATAAAATACATCAATAACTGTGGTAAATAACTATAATCGATAAAGCGGAAGTATAAGGAGTATCCAATTGTATTATCCCATAGTGCGATAGGCAATCCACGATTAATATGAAATTGTATCTTGACCAGCACACGCTGACCGCCAAATATATAATAAACTATATGCACGATTCGTTTACAGATGCTCGAGTAGATGAGAACCGATAGATCACGGATAGAAACACGAATGAATCAAGAGTATCTAGCAAAAAAGTGTACATAATATCTATAGTGTTATATATCTCTCACTACCTAACACCTCTCTCAAATTACGTCATAGTTTAAATAATAAAATAAAATAGTCCCCGTCAGAAAATCAAAGTGTTAAAAATGATAATAAAATCCTAACGCAACTTAAAAGGGCTAAGTCATGAAGATTTATGGTATACCAAACCATAAATAATAGAATATAACAGTATCAGACCAAAACCAACACAACGTAATAAACTGCTAACTCATATACCTAATATCTAAAATCGAATGAATAAAGTGACGAAATGATAAAACAAAATTAGTAGAAATAAACATACTAAATGAATCGGAATAATAAGGTTTGAGTTTTGTGATATCAAAGAAGATAAAGTAGCTGTGTGGAAGAATAGGTCTAATAATAAATAGCGTCAGCACATAAAAAATATGTATGTATATACAAAGGCCTGTACGACAGGAGGAGGTCAGGGCGGGCATCAGCACCGAAATCGTATTTTAAAGCGAAATCACAAAAAAATATTATGACACTTACAACGTCTCATTATAAGTACACACAAAACAATAAAATAATAAATAAACTAATAATAATAAATATAAATAATTAATAATAAATAATAATAATAATAAATAATAATAAATAATAATAAATATAATAATAAATAATAATAATAATTAATGAATATATGATGTAAATTCATTAAATTATGAAAATATGAGAGAGACATGTTTGTGTCTAAGAACGATAATAATTCTTAGTTACAAGTTGAGGTATCAGTTCCTCATATAATAGATAATAATAAATATAATATGAATATAATATAATATATAGAAGAAAGAATAAATATATATATATAATAATAATATATAAAAGTAAATAATAAAATATAAATTAATATATTATTAAATAATATTAGATATATATTATAAAATAATAATATATATAGAATAATATATAATAATATATATTAAAATATTATAGTGACCAGAGAATTAAATGAAGGTTTCCAAGTTTGCCTTAGAAGATATAGCAGAAATAGGACATATTCACTCATAAAGGAAATATATCGATGGATGATAATAAAGATTAAAAGAATAAGGAGAGGAGCTGTAATTCGTTGATGGTGATGACCAGACTCATTCTTGTCTTATCAAAGCATAAATCTTTCTATTCCATCATAATCCATAGTTTACATCGTGCTGTTCTCTGGCCATATACATAGACTTAGAGAACACAGTGCGGATATCGGGGATGAGAAAATAAATTCTATACGTGTACTCATATACACATCTCGTAAATTTTCTTCAGCTAGAAATCGTATAGCAGTGAATACTATTCGAAGAGAGACACACATAAAGCTAGGACATTCATCAACGAAATTAGCAGCTAACCTCCTTATGGTATCTACCATGAGCTGACAAATCTTTCTGCCTTCTTAGCCACCAATAATAACTGTAAATCTCTAGCAATAACTTCAGTACTATCTGCCTTCCTTACCCCTATATATCACGAATCATGATAATTCTGTTGCTAATTTCTAAACTGAAAAGGCACATCCTGTTCTCTCGCATTTTATATTTCCTCATAAACATCAACACCTGGAGAACATATAATCTAGGTTGCATTCCATCTTCACTAATTATTCTCAGCAGGTAGTCCTAATGACCAATTTGCCTGTGATAATTTAGAATCCGGCATGCATGGACCTCTGAAAATCTATGAACGTTAGGAAGCGGGTTATTGGCATAACCGGATGTAGCATGCCTCCCCGAGCTTATGATGAAGTGTGCTTCCGTGCTATATTCTCTATGTCTCAATCAAGAGTTTGCCATAATCATATATGATCTACAAAATACTTTACACTTTCCCATCACAGTAGTATGAAAGCTGATCAAAACATGATCCAACCATATCCCGATAAAAGGAATCACGCTCTGATCCTATACTAACTTTATATCGCCCATTATAGCACTCATCCACTTGTAAGATATATATCTATCTAAGAGAATCTTTGAAACCCTTCTCAAACTCACTTATTAGATCATCTGGAATTAAACTCATTTCCGACCGCCAGTACACGGCTTTCGGCGCTACCGAGATCTACTGCGAATATACTTTCCTATCTTAAACCGAATATATAATGTTTATTACGACTCATTAGGAACATACGGGGAGGACTGCGTGGTGTAGGCGCTTGTACATACCAAAGCATTTATGACCGAGTTTGGCACGTAGTTCAACTGCTCTCAAAGCTCTCCTCCTTTGGGTCTCCTCCTTCTTCATTTAGCATATAGCTATATTGTCTAATCTTCTTATTCCATAATCGCATTCAATATCGGAATTTATGGATGAGGTAATAGGCAACAATCATATTCTTCTTTTTACTAGTTCGTAATACTGAGTATGTCCCAGGGTATCATGTATCTGATTATCTCACCTCATTTATATTCCTACTTTTTCATTAATGATCTTCTCACCGTCCACTACATAACTCTATGACACTCATATAGCCGATAAGACGAATATACGACCATTCATTCATTCAACTCATATACAATAGTAAGGAACGGAAATATGGAGGCACTAATACCATTTTTATATTTTTTTTTTATTTTTATATATATTAATATATTTGTTATGTTATTATTTTTATATTATTTTCTTTTATTTTTTTATATGTTATTTTATTTTTATATATTATATTTATATATATATCTCTCTTTCTTTTTTATATTATTATTTCACACCACACACTGACCATATTATATACCACATAGGACTTTGCATTTGAACACCCACCCTAAAATTTGAAGGGCAAACCCTAAATATTTTAAATTTTGAGAAACTCGAAATTTTACCTGACCTTGACCTTTTATTGGACTTGAAATTTTAACGCCCCTTCGCAGAAGGGGTGCGCCAAACGGATGCGAAGGCATCCGTCGTACGTGTCTCCCCCTATTTTTGGCCCCCTTTAGGGGCTTAAGCCCCTTTTTTGATGTTTTGGCCTGATATTTTCGGTTATTGGCCGTATGAATATTCGAGCGACTTGATATATCGTATAGTAATCTGAAGCACGACTCGAATAGTAAATTGAACCATCATTCTTAATAAGAAGATATTAGACCATTAAACTTAAGAGTTCGTAAATAAGAGTATTATGATCGGATTATCTTGAGAGCTCAACAATAAAAGTAACCTGCCCACACCATACCCATTTGATAGGCTAACATGTGCATAACATATAGAGAATTCATTGTAGGTATCTGACCTGTAATGGATCTGTCCTAACTTATTTCCCTCCGCGGTCGACCTCCACAACACATACAACACACACAACACACACCACACACAGAACACACACACACGAACACACACACTCGATATCTTATATCGATTTATAAAAATAATATATATATATATATATATATATTATATATAAATAGTATAAATATATTAAAATACACTATTATATATAATAATAATAAATAGAGATAATAAAGATAAGTATATAATAAGAATAATATACTATATATATATATAATTAATAAGTAATATATATAAATATATATAGATATAAAATATAGAAATATGAATAATAATTAATAATATTATAATTTATATTATATAAAAAATATAATAAACTCAATAATATATAGTAAAAATAAGTAAAAATAATATTATAAAAGAATATAAATAAAAATAGTAAATATAAAATAATAAATATATATTATAATAAATAATAAAAAAAATAAATATAAATAATATATATAAAAATATATATAATATATATAATATATTATATGACGATTCAACGTTGAGACACACTAACACATACAACAGTCACACACACATCACAACAAACACAACACACAACAACGTACAAACACACACTGGTCAAACACTGATTTGTCTTCTCAGGGTCATTATTGGCCAACACTACTAAATTTTGCATCCACAATTGATTCGGCATAGCACATACACTAATGTTATTTCGGCACTAACACCTATTTGGTCTTCCAGGGGAGGCAGAATTTGAGATACCAAGAATTATTCACGCGTCAACACCTTTTGAGTATATCAGGAGACAAATTTGGACCTTGTTATAGCTTTTTTTGACCTGAAAAAGATATATATATAATATTGAATATATAAATAAAAGAAGAAATATATAATATATATATATATAGATAAATATAAAATAAATAATAATAGAATAGATATAATGAATGAATATAATAAATTTAATTAATATATATATAGATAAGAATATATAATAATATATAATATAAATATATATTATATATATCGGGATGTACATAGATATCAGGTTAATCGTATTCACGGTATACGGCAAGTTATCACGGCCATATATTGGAAAGTTGGTATCGGTATCAGGATCGTAAATATAGGCCAGAATACACGGAGCCG
>JABUQX010068816.1:10000-17500 GCA_015478945.1 Trachelipus rathkii | reverse complement strand
TTCCTTAATGTAATTTTTTTTATAGAAAAAGACACTTAATTTTGAAATCTAAATTTGTCAATACTTTGTCGTAAATTCTTTTTTTTTTGAGAAACTTTGTTTAAATCTAAAGTATCTTACTTATGTTATTTATTTAACGAACATTTGCTTAAATATTTTTACTGTAATAATTCACGTATAGAATGCTTAACTTATATTTTTGTCTGCCCACATTGAATTTTTTTTATTTATTACTTTTATTTTGTTTATACTTTATAGGCACCTTGCGTGGCACTCATTATCGGACCTAACGGCGCACCTACTATTGTATCTTCAATTTATGTTATGAAATTATTTACCATTGCATACTTCTAAATTTTGGAAAATTAGCACATTCTTTGATGTTATGTTAAATAAAAATCTGACGCAGTTGGACGTTGTTTTTACCCATACATGGCCTGAACCTTGAAAATCGCCCACAAAAAGATTAGGGGCGAAAGTGAAGACCTTCCAGCCGATTCCTGTGCTTAAGTGTATCACTGTGTGAAAGTGATTCTAATTGGTGTAACTCGCAAGACGCAGCTCTCTCTCCTCCGCAGGTGCCAGAATCACTCCAATTTGAGGACGTTATAAACTTACGGTACCACCGCATTTTTTTATCACTGTTTTTATTTTTTTCATAGAGTCGAAATTTGAAATATTATTTTACCCCACTCTCAAAGTTTTCTATAAAATTTTAGTCACTTTCAATTTGAAGGGGTAATATAAAATTTAATGTTTTTCTTCTCTTAATGATATAATTCACGTCACTATTTTGAAAAACATTTGCTCCGCAAACTAATGTTTCTATAAAATGTATTAAATATTTAATGATGAGAGATAATATTTACAATATTAACTTCTATGACCACGCAAGGGTCAATAATGTGCCAAATTGGAGACATTACCGTGATGGCGGACTCTCCTTTTCTAATCTCTCTTCTCAAAGTCATCCACAGGATAATTGGAGAGCGCCACAAGAAGTCGGTTCTCAACCACTGGAACATTTTCAAGATATCAATCACAATGAGAAGTCACAAATTTTTCATTTTCGAGAGGGCCGGAACAGTCCAAACCTGTCTCTCTCCAGCACAATCTCTCCTCGTCCTGTAATGTAAGTACTCCAGCAAACGACGCATTGGAAATGTACTATCTCAATGGTACACCGCCTCTTCTCCAAACTCGAAAATTTGGAAAATATCCTCTTCATGGAAATGGTAGCTCGACTTCTCAAGGTAACATCGGGCCACAGACGGATGTTATGGTAATCAGACCAGCCATCACTCACAGGGGTTTGTTCAAGGGAAATAAACAGGTAGAGTCTCAAATTTTGTTTAACACAGCTTCTTTGAATAATCCTTCTGACACGAAACCTGTTAACGAATGTAAAATTGATTTCCATGCTCCTCCTATAAACAGATTTCGTGTTGTTTTCTTCAAAAAGGGTAATTTATGTACACGGGCAAAGAGGATTTTTCCGCCCAATACTATTTCAGTGGAACTTAATAAATGTTCTTATGTTTCCACGGACTCATGTTTAAACTCTCATGGCATTTTGAGCAATGCTATGAATGTAATCCACGGCAGGAAGCAAACCTCTCAATCGCCTCACCTCCAGGCCCCTCTTTATTTAAATGTTTTCGTTACAGATATTGATAGCCGATATCAACATGCTAGCACGAGCCCCACCGCTCAAATTGATGTTTTATATAAAGCTACTGATGATGAGGTATTTCCATCAGAGCGCTCAAATTTTAATATTTCTTTATGTAAAAATAATATTAATCCAAAATGTCTCACACCTATTAAGGATAAAAACACCATTACACAAACAAATATTTGTAATAATGAGAAATTTGTCGCGAATGTACACACTCTCTCAACACATTTTGATTCCAACAGCAAGGTTAATTTTCCTAATGTTAATTTGGATAGGTCCCTTAATGAGTCCTTTTTACCCACTAACAATAATTTTAAATTTATTAATAACTCTCATGCACGCCTTACTAGCCAAATTGATAAAATTTATAGCGCTAATACTTCTTTTTTAGATTTAGGTTTTAATGACTCAGCCGAGTCCGGTATTGATGGAAAAGTAGATATGACGCAGAGTTTCAATATGCCTCTGGAAACCCGAAAGTCCACTTCTATAGAGCATTCACGATTTCCAGAGAAGGCACATTTTACACAAGAAGATGTAAAAGCAGTAGACAGGTCGCAAGGTTTTAATCCTTTGAAAAATCATATTACGCATTTTCGATTGGAAAGGTGTAATATGAATTCTTCTCTTACCAAAACTCCTTTATCTCCCCATTCTTTTATTAAAACTTTACAGATTAATGATGACTCTGAAACTGATTCGCGAAGCACAGATATTACCGAGGTAGACCGCAGTGTGGCAAAAGTCAACTCCAAGAGCGAGGTGTATTTGAAGCAGTTGCAAGTTGGTGTTGGAAGCTCAAACGAAGTTGAAATTGGAGATGGTAAAAATGGTGAAGTTTTCAATGGTGAAGTCGGATTTGAGGTTAAGTCGCATATAACTTTAAATATGGAGTTTGCAGAAAATGATCATTTGAAAGGTAGGAGTATCGCTTGTTTTTATTGTCATAATATACCACATGATGTAGCAGTGGTAGGAGATAGTGTGGATATTGAGCCAGGTAGACTATTTGATAGCACTGAAAGTAGTAGTGACTGTTCTGCAAACACTTTTGGAAAGCAGATAGCTCTCGCGCCTATAGAGCACTTGCACAGTAATAGAACGAGCTTCACATTTGATAGACAGGTCAGAGCAGACGCTGAGGTGAAACGCAGCAAGGAGTTTAGATTAGATATGCCAGAGGGGCATGATATAGCGAATATGGAGACGCTTGTAGATATAAAGCATAGGAATGAGGGTGAAAGCCACACTTTCAATGTTTACAGACAGAGCGATATAGTTAAGAGGTATAATGGTATAAGTAGAAGAAGAGCTTTAACACACACTAGAAAAGATGTCGAAAGGTACTCTGAATTTATTGGAAATGAATTGCATAACAATTTATATAGGTGTAACTTTCTAGAGCTAAATTCTTCTAACTATCCGCATGATTTCCTTATTTCCACCTCTTGTTTTAATAATGTTTTACCTTTCAAATCTCATACTAACTCTTTTGAATGTTTAATTAGAGATTATAATCTTTCTCCCGCATTACCGCTCTTCGCTGATTTTGATTTTCACTCTTTCGATGCCTCAAATATTATAAATCAAAAGGTATAGGGCACTCACCCTAATTCTACTGTTAATTTTTCTGAATCTGTTATCAATTTTAATGAAGCGATATTACCTACTTCTCAACATTTACCTGGTAATGCTCTTTCTCCGGTCAACACAAATGACCAAATGAAAACCTCTAATGTCAAGAACAACGTTGCACATTCAACTTTGCGACAACGATTTTTTGAGCAGCTCGAGAACGATCGGTTTCACACCCCAACGCATATGGGGTATCACTCTCCCACATCCTTTGCTCGCAAACCATTTGCACCTCCACACACCTGTTATCGCCGAAAGAAACTGCAACACTTTCAATGTTTTTCTCCTTCTAGACACTCTCCACAAAATTCTCGCTTACGCAGTAGTAAAACTCCTTCTAACGATAAACAGACACAGGGGGCCCACAAATCTTTCTTTCATTTCGCTAATAGAGAAGATCTAGTAAACAACTGGAGAAAACCTTCTTTAATCCAGAAATCCAGGGACGCCCCCACACTTTCCGCGCATCCCCCCAGGGACTCGCAATATTGCAGCTCGCCAGCTGACAAACTTGTCAAAATAGCTCTAATGCAGTGCCGCTAACCTATTTCTCTTGATGTATAAATTCAATGGTTAAAAGCTTTTGCATGACGAATATAATGTTAATACTCCAAAACACTCTAATATTTTAGCTCATAATGTACGCTTCGATAGAAATTTTAACACAAATTTCCAGCATGTTTTTCACGGGGTAGAAAATTCTCTTATACCTAACAATACAGTTAGCATGACTGAGTCTGACAATGATATCGCACCTATCATTACAGAGGTAATTAAAGATTGTCCTAAAGGTAGCATGCATTCTCAGGAATTTTTATTAACAGGGAATACCTTAGGGGCCTCATCTTCTCACACTGTAGGCAACACTGACGCTTGCATTGATATAGAGGTTTTAGATATTGGCAACGCGACTGCCCATAGCGAGAACTTAAATTTAGGTAGTGTTAATATGGTAGAAAATGGAAATGGCAGTGCGCATGCAAATGCCCTATCCCCCAATATGATAGATAGTAGCACAAACGCTTTTGGATGGGATAATAGCCTTCCTCTTAACACTTCCTCACTTTTTAGTAGTTCTCCAGTGGTTAAATCTCTATTACCTTTGCCCACCGCTAGAGTGAAAACTCTTTCTACTCTTCAGCATGCTCCTTATTTTCCTCCAGTTCGCATTAAAGAACAATGTTTAGCACATTCACAAAGTAAAGCTCAGGATTTAGCGATAAAAGTTCCATATCACACTGAGTCATTCGCAACTCTCATTAAATATTTAACTTATTCTCCCCCTTTTAAAGAATCTCAGCATATTTCGTTGCATAATAATGCGTTTCCTATATGATGACCTCATTCTCAGGAAACCACTATCGCGATCTTTATGGTGGTCAACCACCCCACCTGTTTTCTTTAATGATCATATGTTGATCCCCCTCCTCCTACTTCTCCACGAGTTGTTTCTTAATTCTCCATTTCACATACTAAATCATGCCGCATATTTTCACACGACACGCTTGTCAAGTTTTTTTTTTTCTCAAATTTCTCACTTCTCCGCCCTTCCTAATTGATACTTAAACCGCACCTATGTGCATTTCGCATTCAGATTCTTCCTTCTTTTTCTCGAAAGAACAAAACTTTCCATCCATCCTCTTCACTAATCATATCTTTTCCACACATTCTACACTAAAAATTTGCATTCACATTTCTCTCACAACAGAAACTTCCACACTCTTAAATAATGTCAAAAATCGTCACACCATTAAGAGTGAAACATTACATACCCACCTCATTTTCATATGGGTATAAACTCAAAAGAACACTCACATTATGATGTTGAACACACTTAAAGTAACGTACACAAACATACTCCTTTTAAAACCACATTCATTGCATTTCCCAATACCTTTCACTCTCAACACAAGGACATTAACCACAAAATTACCTCCTTATTTAACATACATATCACTGAAACAAAATACATTCCACCACACAACTAACTATCACATCAACGCGACCTCACATCACACAGATTCATTTATACCATCTATTTATCCTTCTCTTTTTCCTTCCTCACACAGGAACATCTGTACCTCTTCACACCTATTTTTAGATTGTTAAAAAATTTTTTTAAAGTGCCACGGGCCGGCTATTTTACATTTATTTACATCAATGTATAAATAACAAAACATATTAGAAAAACATTTCTAACATGTAAAATTATGAAACTGTAAACACATTTTCATTTAAGATAGTTATAAAACAAAATAAAAGAAAATACTTTGACAGCATTGAAAAGACAAATTTTAACAAACTTCATATAAAACCAATAATTGTGAAATTATTTTATCAAAATTGTTGAATTTGTCAATCTTCCCAAACTTTCATATTAAGTTTCATCATAATTTGTTTGATTCTGAAATAGGAAAAAAAAAACATCGCCAGCACCTGTTAGTTATCTGCAGACAACATAATAATGTATGCTACAGGATTTTTACGATTTCATTTATTGTTAATTTTATTGAAAATTATATATTAAAAGGCTAGTAAGATGATTGTAGTGAGTGAGGACAGTTCGCGGTGTGAAATTCCAAACAAGGGATTGCAAAAGATTCTCAACTTCCTGAATATCCACTTGATCGTCAAAATTTTATCCCAAATGTTACTTCTCTGACTTCCAAATTAAAATTTAAACCATTACATCCCCATTGGGATGAGTCTCTTGACACCATAAATCGAACTTTACAAACTCAGAAAAGCTTAAATATCCATTCTTTTTCGATATCCGGATTCTCCATTTTTGCGACCATACTAAGCATCTTAGGAATCTGTTTGGTTTATTTTAAACTTCGCCCTACTCCTGTACCCCCTGCAGCTCCTTCTGCAGCCCCTAGTGTTCAATATACCGTGGTCCAACGTGCACCTATACCCGAACCAAAATCAACCTCTTCCATTTACCCTGGACTAGAACCCACATATTCAAATCCTCCTGCATAAATTGCATACCTCAATTTCCTTTTCTTTTCATTGGCAGGGGACCTCTTTCACAGATATTTATCTGTAAAAGTCTATTTGAACAACAAATTTGATATATCCATTTTCTTGTTCATTATCGATTTTATCTTTTTAGATAAAATTTTATTTTCCTTTCTTTGAGTTTTTTTTCTTTGGCTTCAAAATCTGTTACCTCATAACCAAAGTCCTTTTATCAAATTAAATTTTGTATTTTCTGATTAATATATTTATTCAATAAACATCCATTATCATCTGAAACTAAAGTCCAAATCATTCCCCCCTCTTTTCCCCCTTTTTTTTCCTATAAGAAAGCGCTTGTTCAATCTTAAAATTTATTCTGAATCCTGATGTACTACCGACAAGTCTATTTTTCTTCCATTTTCCTCAGTTTGTGATTCTGGTAAGCTTAAATTTGTTTGGTTTTTATAAATTTATCTCTCACAAGAAACTTGTACTTTCAGTCGTAATAATAAGAACACATGATGTTAATATAATAATAATAATAATAATAATAATAATAATAATAATAATAATAATAATAATAATAATAATAATAATAATAATAATAATAATAATAATAATGAAGTTACGCGAATTTCCTCCCATTTTTTTTAGCACCTCGCCCACTTTTTTTTGTTTTTATAAAATTAGGAAAACAACTTGCTGTTGGTTTTATTTAAACTACGATATAACTACACTACCATCTACACTTCAACCACTCTACTTACAATTTATTTTTAGTTAAAAAAAGTTATAAAAATATTTTTATATAATCTTGGCTCCATTTTTTTTAAATTCTTTGCCTCAATTTTCATCGGACCAAGACGTTAAAATTCTTTTTATTTTTGTTTTAAATTTGATTATATTAACTCATGTCAAGATTTAAATTTTGAAATTTATTACCTTAATGTAGTACTCAAGAAAATTTGTTTAACATTTTTGTACCTTAATGCTCAAGAATAGATTTTATTTTTCATTCTTAATTTTAACGCTAAGTGTCATCTGTTTAGAAAGTTTGATTTAACTTTTTATTTTTGAAATTTATGTTCCTTAATGTAATTTTTTTTATAGAAAAAGACACTTAATTTTGAAATCTAAATTTGTCAATACTTTGTCGTAAATTCTTTTTTTTTTTTGAGAAACTTTGTTTAAATCTAAAGTATCTTACTTATGTTATTTATTTA
>JABUQX010068816.1:0-5000 GCA_015478945.1 Trachelipus rathkii | reverse complement strand
ATTTTTTTATTATTTATACAAAACCCTTGTTCGCTGTTAAATTTTTGTAATAAAAACATGTTTTTTCGACCTTAAAGCTATAACTCAATAAGGCAGTAGCGCAAATAGCCCCATAGGGACCCTCCCCTCCACCCTGGCTATGCGCTTTGTCTTTACGGCTTTATTGCCTTACTGTGGGCTTTACTGTTTCAAGTCCTATTCCGAAACACACATCTGGTTGGAAAAAATAACCATTAAAACTTTGGATATAGATATATATATTATATATATATATATATATATATATATATTATATTAAATTATATATATATATATATATAATATATTAATATATATGTATATTATATATATTATATATTATAGTAGAATATATATTATATATATATATATATATATATATATATATAGAGAGAGAGAGAGAGGATATGAAAAGTCTTTTTACTCATGATGAAAAAATTTTATTACACAATTACTATATTAGTAAAATTTACAAATGTGTATACATGTATAAATAAAACTTTCACCTCCAACCGCAAACATCCTGATGGTCCCTATATGGAAATGTAATATATTCCCCAGATATCTCATTTCTTATAGTTGTTATTATATAATTTATTATCCTCTTCTTTGAATGTTCATCAAGATCTTGATCGGTTAAAGCACGTATCTTGGAAGAAATTTTTAGATAAATAGGGAGTGGTATCTCGTTGCACATTGACTATAAATGTTTTAAACACATTGCTTGTTTCCATAATTTTCTCTATATGTCCATCCAGTATAGGTACCATATTATTATACTTTAATGTTATATCGAAGTATGTAATCTCGTGTCCCTCTTTCTTAGCAGCTGATGCTCTTATTCTGTACCCATAGACATCATCAGATGCATATACAATGCGGATTTTTGATGGATCACGTGGAGTGTAAGGATGCCTAGTCGATAAATCTGAATTATAATTGACACATGTATACCAGGATTTTAAAATAAACCAGCACCTTTGAATATATGTTATAAGTCCCATAGCTATTCCTTTTTAAATGTATTACAAACACAGCTATGGTTACGATGGTTGGTTCTCAACTGAATATCATATTCACAGGCTTGTAACCAGCAACCTTTAAACTCATGACGTCATAAACATGAATTTTCCTGAAAACTTTATCTTTTCAGCTTTATATACAATGTGAAATTTCATGAATCATTAACTTTTACAGGTCTGTACACATTTAACTCTGGATATATATATATATATATATAATATATATTATAATATATATATATATATATATATATATATATATATATATATATATATATATATATATATATATAATATATATATATATATATATATATATATATATATATACCTATTATTTTATTATTATTTAACACATATTTCATAGTTGTGATATCAATGTAAACTATTCAAAAAAATTTCTTTTCAAATATACTATGAGTCATTCATTTTTACTTCATGGTTACACATTTTTATTATAAAAAACAGGTTACTTACTAACTTAAAACAGTAAATCAGTAAATCAATAGAGGTGTTTACATAGCACCCAAGGGCTTAGTATGCTTTTGTTTGACTGCTTTACTGCTTTACTCATATTTTTACTGCTTTAACTCATAAGTTTAATAACATTACATACCTTAAAGCTGTAAATCAGTAAATCAAGAAGGTTGTTACCAAGATTAGTATGCTTTTGTTTTACTGCTTACTGCTTGAACTCACTGCTTACTCTTTACTCTCTTGCTTTACGCTTTAACTCTCTGCCTTTACTGCTTTAATCTCTGTTTACTGCTTTAACTCATGTTTTACTGCGTTAACTCAATGTTTTACTGCTTTAAACTTCATATATTTATTACAATTACATACCTTAAAGCAGTAAATCAGTAAACAAGTAGAGATGCTACATAGCACCAAGGATTGTATGCTTTTGTTTTACTGTTTTACGGCTTTTAACTCATGTTTTTACTGCTTTAACTCATTTTACCTCTTTAACTCATATATTTATTAACATACATACCCAAAGCAGTAAATCTATATAAATCAATAAGGTGTGACCTAACAACAAGGGGGGATTAGTATGCTTTTGTTATTCTGCTTACTGCTTTAACTCATGTTTTACTGCTTTAACTCATGTTTTTACTGCTTTACTCATATGTTTTTACTGCTTTAACTCATATGGTTTACTTAACTCGTATATTTATTAACATTATGTTTTATTTTTTTATATAACTTTTATTATTTTTTATTAGTTTTATTTATTTATTATTATTTTTATTATTTTTTATTATTTTATTTTTAATTTTTTTATTATAATTTATTGTTATTTACTTTATGCCTATTGTTATTATGACACTTAAACACACATACACACACACACACACACACACACACATACAACACACACACACACACACACACACCCACACACACACACAACACTACACGTATACACACATTCACTATGACACTTTATTCACACATTCCTATGACACTTACCATTTACCCATAGACATCCTTACATTTACACTTATACCCACACACACACACACACACACACATTTACACTTATACACACATTCACTATGACACTTAAACACACATTCACTATGACACTTACATTTACCCCATAGACACTTACATTACACTTACACTCACACACAGATTTAATTACACACATACAGATTTACTTACACTCACAACACAGATTTACTTAACACACAGATTTACCTTACACACAGATTTACTTACACACACAGATTTACTTACACTCACACAGATTACTTACACACACAGATTCCACACACACACACACAACAACACACACACCCACGCACACTCACTTACACATATAACGTAAAAATTATTAAAAACATTTATTTTTAATAAACACGTAGCATTTATATTAACTCATGCCCAAATATAAACTAAAATTATTTCATAGTTTCTTAAAACTTCTATAATAAATCAATCCAACTTGTTTCCTAAGAATTATTTATTAACTGTTAATACTTTGTTTATAAATTTTATAACTATTCAAGGTTTGAAAATAACTTTACTAAAATTTTATTGAATTTTATTAAAAACATATTTTACGTACCTTAAAGCAATTAAATCAGTAAATCCGTAAGGTCAGCCCCTAGCACCCCTCTACCCAAGGCTATGCCACGTTTTTTCTTGAACTTACTACTTTTACATCATCTCTATAGCCATTAATAAGTATAAATATACAAAATTAAGTTCTTCTCTGCTAACAATAATATGTATTTTATTAAAATCTTTCTAATTTTATTTAAAAATAAAATTATTCACTTACATTATATTAGTCGCCGATGTTAACTAAAATATTTCAAAGTTTTTTAAAATAATTTCGGATTTTCTTTAATTATTATTATTATTATTATCTAGGTACATTGACAATCCATCACGAGAAAACACAACAACCCGACTCCTTACAGATACGAAACTGACCTCTCTCTGAAAAATTTTGTTGAAATAACTACTTTAGTCCCAAATTTAGGATAATCCTTTTTGTTAGCCCGGGGCGATTTAAGCCAAATTCCAGGTAAAATATAATTCAAACTGACCTTTTTCTGTTAAATGTGGTGTTCAATAACTACGTTAGGCCTAAATTAGGCCTAAATTTAGGATAACCTTTTGTATCCCATGCTGAGTTAAGCCTAACCAGGTCAAAGGTAATTCCAGTATAGATAAGAATCATTGTTATTATTATTATTTTTATAAATATTTCAACTGAAACATGCTGGATCGGTCAAGATCCTTAGCAGGTAAGAAGAAATGTTTTCCTTACTGTGATTGTCGGAGAATCCTTATTCTCTATATGACCTCGTATGTGTTTGGTCGAGAATTATTTTATCGTCTTTTTGAAAATTTAACTTTGTTCTTTAAACTTGTATTGAGCAGGTGTTTATTATCTTTTAGACCCCAACTTATTTTAAAATCATTAGTCATTTTAGCTGTTAAGCGCTGCACAAGTTATCTGATTTGTATTAAAAGTGTTTTTATTTTTACTAAGTTATATATATTTATATAAATACTTAACATTGTAGAATAATTATTAATTTTCACTAGAAATAGATAATAATTTAATTCACTAGATTATATAGTTGAGATCACGTGAAGAAAACGCAGAGGCACCCGCAAGCGCGACCCGTGCGGAACCGACCTATGAACCCGCGGCCGTAATATTACTACCGCGGTCGCGAAAATCATTTTCTTTATGATACCGCCGTTGTAAACTTGCATAAATCATCATTTTTTATTTTCAACATATTTTTAAAACCCCCCCGGGCTCCCTAATATATTTAGTTTGAAAAGAACATTTTTGTTTTGTAGAAAAACAGTTTTTTTTATTTATCCTAAAGTTATAATTCCTTGAGGAAATAGAACAAATACTCCGGCTGTGACGTAGGCCATGTTCCCTCTTTGTGTATGCTTTAATATCTTATTACTTTAAGAATTGTAAAACAAGTTTATATCCCTTAAAGTACACCGTATATAACGACGTTAAGTTAATGTATAGAATATCCCATTCCCTCCCTTTTCAAGGTATGTTTTACGGTTTAATCTTCTCTATGTATAAGTTTATGAAAAAAAATGTTTAGCTAAAATATTATTACATTAATTATATATTAATTAATTAATACCAACAATTGTGGACATGCATTAATAAACTCCCTCATTGGTTTACAAACCGTAATTTCTTAGGATTCCAGTATGTATCATATTATTATACTTCAAAATTACATCGAAGTATGTAAGTTCATACCTCTTCTATATCAGATTGTTGTAGGCATTTCGCAACCATCGAGAACTATCTCCTTGGTTTAATAAACACTAATATAACCCAGACTTAAAATAAACTATAGCGCTTGAACAACATTTAGTTAGGTTCTAAAAATATACCTTAACATATCACAAACTAATATATACATACTGAATGGACGTGTCCAAAAAAGATATCAA
>JABUQX010068815.1:25000-35000 GCA_015478945.1 Trachelipus rathkii | reverse complement strand
TTAAAGTATATTAAATTATATTAATTATTTCGGATATGAGGAGAAGATAAAAATAGGTATCTAATAATGTCAAAATACAATGATAAATTATCTAACCATCAGAATAATTAGAATAATTCTTTTAAAGATAGAGATTAAGAATTCACTTTATTTGAGCTTGACTAAAATCTTTATTTTTTTTCATTTTTTCCTCAATTTGGAGTTCCTTTTTTATTTAACATAATTTTATCAGAGTTCTTATGTAAATTTTGCTCCACTTTTCCAAAGAGCTTCTTTTTATCTCTTTCCCAAAATTTTGAACAAATAAAATAATAATAGAATACTTAAAAGATGAAAGGGCAAAACGCCTGCAGTGTCAGAATTAATTAAAGGAATTCGGTTTGCAATGAACAAAAAAAAAAAAAAAAAAAAAGAATTGAGGAAATGTAAACCAATATTCAAGTAAGAATGAAACAAAGAATTATCAAATAATTTAATAACCTATTTATTCTAGACATGCAAAAAATTAAGCAAATCTGTTGAATAAAAATTCTAGATTAAAACACTTTTTTTAATGGAAATTCCGAATGAAATAATATACAACAACAAAATTGAAAGAAAGATTTGAGAGAGAGAGAGAGAGAAGAGAGAGAGAGAGAGAGAGAGAGAGAGAGAGAGAGAGAGAGAGAGAGAGAGAGAGAGAGAATAACCTCTAATGAGCATATGGAGTACTAGTTTGAGATAGAACATTCCGCTACACTCCATTGCTTACATCTTCATCCATTTCGAGCCTAAATTACACAAATTTAATTCCTACAAACAACCGAAACTCTTCCACCGTTCCACCACAACCCCTTCTTAACATTTCATAACTTAAAAACTTTTACTCACACATTAACTCTTTCTTCCAGTAAGTAAACCTTAGTAAAAATCATAAGAGGGAGAGAGAGAGAGAGAGAGAGAGAGAGAGAGAGAGAGAGAGAGAGAGAGAGAGAGAGAGAGAGAGAGAGAGAGAGAGAGAGAGAGAGAGAGAGAGAGAATCGGAGATGCTAAGAAGAGTGACACTCAAAGCATATCACAGACTGCCATTGTAAACTTTTTAATCGCATACCTTCTCCTTTGACGAAAGCTAGTGTGATTCGAAATTCCTTGTAACGCAGCTTCATCCTTTCTCTTCCCATCACTCTGACCTCCAGACTTTACCTCTGTGCTCATTCCTGCATGTACTAAACTGGTAAAGTTTGGAACACTCTTCCTTCTTTTATTTCCCAACATACTTTAACATGTACCCTTTCAAACCCCCTAAATTGGATCATGTGGGACTATAATCCTAAATTCCCACAGCTTTTGTGGATCATATGTAGAACTCCGCCATTTTCCTATAAGGGGAATAATATATATTATATATATATATATATATATATTATAATTATATAATATATGTTGAGAGGGCATTTAAATTATGTACATAATATATATATTATATATATATATAGTGATCCCTTGCTCTATCACGGGCAGAACGGTATATATTATATAACTATATATATATATATATAATAATATATATATAATATATATATATATATATATATATATATATATATATATATATATATATATATATATATAGTGATCCCTTTTAAAAAGGGCAGAGGTATATTATATATATATATATATATATATATATATATATTATATATATATATATTATATATATTATATATAATATATATATATATATATATATATATATATATATATATATATATATATATATATATATATATATATATTATATAATATATATATATATATATATACCCCTTGTAAAAAGGATAGTATATATATATATATATATATATATATATTTCGCCTTTTATTTTCTTGTTTTAATTTATAATATTAAGCATATCCTCGACAGCTGTCTACCGCCTCTCGTCTCATTCTTGATTAAGAAGTGTAAATACAAGAAAAGTTTGGCTTCTTATTTGAAGAAGCTAATTTTGTGAAGAGTTCTTAAAGTTGATGTATTTTTGCGGTAGACTTTGCCTTCATCTTCTTTAAAAAGTCGAGGAAGAAAACTTGTCTTACCTTTTGCCGAGAAAACGGAGTTTTTAAAGTTTTTATTTGTATTATTTTTATTAGCATTTCAAAGTCTTTTTTCCATTTACGTTTCTGTTAAAGATTTTAAAGAAGAGTTTTTACATCGTTGTTTTATTTCCTTATTAGATAAAGTTTATTTTTCTTAGCTTCCAAGAATACAGTTTATATCTATTTGATCCATACTTATGTTATACACAAGTATGTTTCAATATGTATATTTCTAATACTTTCTTTATTACATTATTTTCGAAATAATTAGTCGAGGTTTATTTGTTCTTTACTTATGTTATGCTGTAATATGAATGGATGTATATTGAATCATGAGAGTTACTTAATCTATTCTTATGTTGTACTAAAGAATGTATGATTACATTTAATAATTTTCTCTGATTCTTTACAGTTTGTGGAGAAGTATTTACGCCCCAGTCTCAACGCTCATACACCGTTAAATACATTGAATACAAGCAAAGAATTTTTTTTATATATATAGCAAAAACGAATTCTTCTCATCTATTATATCACCCGAAATCCAACATCTATGAAATTAGAACTTCATCCGCCTATAATTATCCCATAAACCTTTTGTTAATGAAATGTTTTAGTCTGGTTATCAAATCTTATAATATTATCCCAAACTTTATAAAAGGTGCTTCCAAGTTTGACTGAATAACGTAGTGATGCGGGGAAAGTAAATTTTTTTACCGGTTCTAATTCGAGCTCCGACTTCGATTCCGACTCCGACTCCGACTTCGAATTCAACTCCGGCTCCGGCTCCGGCTCCGGCTCCGGCTCCGGCTCCGGCTCCGGCTCCGGCTCCAACCACCGGCACCGACTCTGGCTCCGGCAGTGTCTCCTCCCAAGAAAATTGTTTTTGTTCCTGCTTCAACTCCACCCCCGGAAAAAATATACTCCGTCTCCGGTTCGGAATCCCTGGAGTAAAGTATATGTTACATACTACTTTCGTGATAAGTTTTGTTCCTTAAATGGTTGTAGTTAACGTAAGAAAGAATAGATTTATGGACAAAATAAATGTATTACTTTTAAGGGAAATGTGGGAATATTTGTGAAAAAGAAACTTCTCTTGTGGGGTAGACACAACGCCTCAATTTTCCACCTCGAACAGCACCAGGAGGTAGCCCACCAATAATTATTTCTCACCGTACCGCACCATTTTTATTACAATGCTTTGAGCGCACCGGGTATCTCACCGCACCACATAGTATCACATCAGAATGAGCGGACCACGCATAACATCTTACCGGTGCATCAGCCAATCACAGGCTATCTTGACGAATATCTTTGTTCGACTCTCAGAGTGAAACTCTAGAAAAGTTCCCTTCTTCGATAAAGAGGAAACGCCTTTGAGAAATAACTTTAAAAAATACATATTCCTTGTATTGTATATTTTTCGTTCATATTATTTCCACTGTTGGTTGAATGTCTTAAAAGGAAATTGGATTTAAATCTTTTCAGAAATTTTACCTATCATATGTGGAACGTTGATCTCCATTTATCTAGACTAGAACACTAAGATTTTCAAAAGCTTTAAATTACAGTAAAACAGAGTGCAAAGAGAGAAGTTGTGGAGAGCATTAGAATGTTATGGAATAAATAGTTTTGTTGTTAAAGGCGATTAACGCATTCTATAGGAGCAGTAGAGCATGCGTTTGGATTACCAGGAGGGAAGAGCAGTGGTTTAAAGTAGTAGTGGGTCTGAGACAAGGTTGTGTTATGTCTCCATGGTTGTTTAATACCTTAATAGATAATGTAGTTAGGGTTATGGATAGAACTGGGAAAGGAGCTAATATGTATCTGCATGAGGTTAATTGGGAGGTAAGCGTTTTACATTTTGCTAACGATACTGTGTTGGTTCCTGATACAAAAGAAAAACTGCGTGATTTGGTGTTTGAGTTTAAAAGAGTGTACCAAGGAAAGGGATTAAATATTAATCTTGCTAAAGGTAAAGAGTTAAAAATTAGTACATACCCAAAGGGGATGATTCTCAAACTGAGTTGGATTTCATAAAGGTGAATGGGGAAAACCTTAGAGAGACTACAGTATTTAGGTACTTAGGAAATAATATTGGGGCTTTCGGAGGCTTAAAGAATTATGGAAAAAGAAAAAAATTTATCCAGGAAGGTAAAAATTAAATTGGTTGAGTGTATACTTGTTCCAACTGTTTCTGATCTCCAATATGATCTTAAACTCGGAAATGAAAATATGAATTGAGGTTTTGAAAATGAAAGGTTTACGAGATATTTGTAGAGTAAATTAGAAATGTAAGGATAAGAGATATGTCTGATGGAAAGAGCAAATTTAGGGACACTAAGAGAGTATGGATACTTGTTTATAATGAATGATAATAGATTGGCTAAAAAGGTTTTTATGCCTGAAGTGGAAGGCAACAGGAAAATGGGCAAAGCTAAATGTAAATTGCTTGATGGAGTGAAGGAGCTATCAATAGCAAAGGGGATTAGTATGGATGAAGGAAATAGATTAGCTCATGACAGGATTACTTGGAGAAGATTAGAAATGGAACGATTCCGTTAAGGTTTGAAGTTAATTGAACAACCTGGAGCAATACAAATAAGTGAACCGCAATCCCGATTTGTAGCTGACACCACTCGCAGTTATGTGAGGGGGCGGAAGACGGGGGCCACCAATGGGGGATAAGTATAATTTATATATATATATATATATATATATACCTATATATATACTATATATTTATATATAATATATATATATATAAATATACTATATATATAATATAATATATATATTATATAATTATAATATATATATATATATATAAATATATATATATATATATATTATATATATAATATATAGTATATATAATATATATATAAATATATATATATATATAATATATATATAATATATATATATATATATATATATATATATATATTATATTATATACTATAATCATATATATATATATATATATATTAATCATATATAATATATATATATATATATATATATATTATATATACTATATATATATATATATATATATAAATATAATATCATATACTATACTAATATACTATATACTATATTATAATACTACTATACCTTGTTCTTTAATCTTTCAATTTATTAATATAATAACTATATATCATATACTATATATATATAATATATATATATATATACTATAATACTCTCATATGTTAGAATCTAGATGAAACGGGAAATATATAAGCCAATTTTACAATACAGTAGTTTTGCACTTTAAATCTGAAATCCTTATGTATCTTCTATCCTCTTTCAAGAATAGTATATATACTATATATATATATATATATATTATTATATTTACTCATTTTAACTTTACTATTTTAAGTATATATATATATATATTATATATATATATATAGTATATTATATATATTATATATATATATATATATATAAATGACACATCCATGTTATAATATATATATATATAATATATATATATTAAATTAATATATATATATTATATTATTATATATATATTATATATAATATATATATATATATATTAAATATTATATAGATATTATATATATATATATATAAATATACGGTATATATATATATATATATTATATATATTACTATATATATATTATATATATATATATATATATAATTATATATTAAATATACATGTATTTATATATATATATATGTATATATTTATATATATATATATATATATATATATATATATATATTATTATATTATATATATATATAACACACACACTATAATATATATAAATATATTTTATATATAATATTAAATATATTAATATATATATATATATATTATATATATATACTATATATAATATATAATATATATATACTATATATATATTATGTAGTATATATATATATATATATATATATTATATATAATATATATATATAATATATATATATATATATATATATATTATACTATATATATATATAATATATAATATATTATCATATCTATAATATATATATATATATATATATATATTATATATATATTATATATATATATATTATAATATATATAATAAATATAATTATATATATATACATAATACTATATATTAAATATATATATATATATATATAAATATATAGATACTATATATATATATATATATATATATAAATATAATATTATTATATTATATATATAATCATATATATATATATATTATATATATATATATATATATATTATATATAATATAATATATATATATATATATAGATAATAATATATATTTATATTATATATTTATTATACCGTATATAATATATATATATTATATATATATATATATATATATAGAATTATAATTAGTTTATATATATATTAAATATATATATAATATATATATATAGAGAGAGAGAGAGAAGAGAGAGAGAGAGAGAGAGAGAGAGAGAGAGAGAGAGAGAGAGAGAGAGAGAGAGAGAGACATCTAGGAAACAAAAAGTTTCTTCAGACAAGGTTTAACGATTGACAATCTATCAGGTGTGGATCGATGTGTGTATTAAAATAAAAGAGATTATACTGGATGATAAAAATCCAGAAAGAAATTTCATTTCTCAGAGTTGGCTTAATAAAAGGGTATATAGAAACAATTTAGTCTTGGGTTTCCAATAACCCAGTGCAAACATGGTCCAACTTACCATAGACTAGATTAAAAGATATTTTAATGAAATTCACTTTGGAACAACAAAAGTATTTGTAAATATGCCTACTCTGCATTACTTTGTTTAGAATAAAAACCCAATATATAAACTTATGTGCAATACTTACCCCAAACATGGCTTGGTTCTGTGATATATAAATATAATATGAATCAGATAACTTGTGGTTTCTATTATGTATTTATAATAAAATAAAAATCACATAAAAGTTTAGAAATGAGAATTGATTCATTAACTTGTTATAACAAAGTCTAACCTACAAGAATATGACTTTTCATTTTAATATATTATTAAATGTTCATTTGTAAATTTATTTACCCTACATAAAGAAAATAAAAGAACAAAATATTAAAAAATTAAAAATATAAGAAATATATTATATATATATATATTATATAAGTAATATAATATTGGAAGATATAGCCTCTCCATAGATAATATATATTATTATATATAATATATAATTATATATATATATATATTAATATAATATATATATATATTATATATATATATATAATATCTATATATATTATATAATAATATATATATATATCATATATAAATAATATATAACTATATAATAATATTTATATTATATTATATAATATATATATATATTATGTATATATATATATATATATATATATATATATATATATATATATATATATTATATATATATATTATATATATATATATATATTAATTATATATATTATATTGTATATATATAAATATATAATATATATATATTATATATATATATTATATATATATAATATAATATATATTTTATATATATATATATATAATATATATATATATATATATAATATATATAACAATATAAATAAAATATAAAAATTATTATTTATTTCATTTAGATATTATATTTGTATATGAATTTAATTGATCTCATTCCTGCACTAAAATATAAAATATATAAAATTGAATGTATTCTAGTAACAGTTCTTCAGGAATATAGCTTTAATTTTTCAAACATCGTCGAGTTAAACTTGTTAGTAAAAATTAGTAGTCATATTTCCCTCATATATATATTTGCTATTATCATTTAGGTGTTTGTTGTATGTATTTTTTAATATATAGATTATCTTTTCATAGGAGATATTTCATATATCCGACCTATCTCTGTACCTAAATATCATATGTTTGAGTGTCCTATTTATTATAATATATATTAAATTTAACTCTTATAATTAAGTTTCGTTTAGATAATGATGTAACAATAATATTTATATTAATTAAATATTATATAAATAAAATAATAATAATAAATAATACATAATAATATAATATTAAATAATAAATATAATAATAATAGTTAATTAATAAAAAATAATTAATTAATTTAATAAATTAATTATAATATAATTATTAATATTTTATATATATAAATTATAATATATTATTATAATTAATAAAATACTACAGTTTAGGATGGATATTGTAGTTTCATAATATATTATTAAAATTTAATAAATTTAATATATTTAATAATTATTTAATTTAATTATTCAATACTTATTACTTTTGTTTGTCTGGAACTATGTCGACTCCTAATTATTGTCCTGAATCTGAACCTTATTTTGATGGAATTGGATGTACATACATTCACAACCACGTACTACTCCTACTCACTGATACCAGCCACTACTACTAGTCTTACTATATTTACTATTTACTACTACTACATTAAAATTATTTATAATAATTAATAATTAATAACAACAAGTAATAACCAAAAATAATATTAATTAATAGTAATCAATAAATAAATAATAATATATAGTAGTATAATTAAATATAAATATAATAAATAATGAATGGTTGTTAGCTCTCCCCAATAATGTTATAAAAATTATAAAATATGGTAAGTAATAAAAGTAATAGTAGTAATAATTATATAGTGTTATAAGATTAATAATAATAAAAAAAAGGTTATTATATTGCTAATAGATAATAAAAAATAAATAAATTAATAAAAATAAATAAAAGAATCATAATAATAATAAATAATAATAATAATTAAAACTAATAATAATAATGAATAAAATAATAATAATAATAATATGAATATATAATAATAAATAATACAAATAATATACATAATAATAATAATAATAATAATAATAATAAAATAGATCACATAGCACTAATAATATAATATAATAATTATATAATATAATAAGAATAACTAATAAATTACTTTGACTACATATACGTACTGACTACCAACTCTATTAACATTAATAAAAATAGTGACCAAACTACTACTACTACTACCACCACTACCACTACTACTCTATTTTACTATTACTACTACACTACTACTATTGCATAATGTAATAATAACAATAATATATAATAATAATAATAATAATAATAATAATAATAATAATAATAATAATAATAATAATAATAATTAATAAATACATCAATAAATAGGAATATTTATTCCATTTAAATAAATAAATTATTACATTTCATTAAGATATTAACATCTAACAATTTTTAATTAAAAAAATTATGTTGAATTTTGGCACACACACAAATCCACATTCCAATATAATATATATTATATTAATATATATATATATATATATAATAATATATATTACTATATATATATATATATAATAATATATATATAATATATATATATTATATATAAATATATATATATGTTGAATTATTATATATATATTATACTAATATATTATTATATATATATATATATATAATATATATCATAATATAATATTATTATATATATATATATATATATAATATATATATATATATATATATATATGTATATATATATATATATATATTTATATAATTTAAATATATATATGATATAACAGATATATATAATATAATATATATATATATATATATATATTTAAAACGGTATACAGCTCTGACGTATAATTTTCTTTATTTAAAATGTACTATATATATTATATATTAATATATAATATAATTATATTATATAATATAATATATATTATTATATATAATATATATATATTATATATATATATGATATATATATATATATTATATATAACTATATATATTATATATATATATATATATATTTATTATAATATATATATATATATATATAATATATATAATATTATAGGCTATG
>JABUQX010068815.1:17500-20000 GCA_015478945.1 Trachelipus rathkii | reverse complement strand
ATTGCTTCTATCTCAGAAAAAATGACTTCATTATCACACAGATTTTCCAACATTTTTAAAAATTTAAACTTTTTTCAAAGGGTATTATTTTTTATATTTTTTAGATTTCTGGATAAAATGATCTCCTGAATTAAATAAAATTTTATTTATTTTCATGTAGCTGTTATAGTTTTTTGCTACATTCATTTTGCTTTCGGGAGGCTGGCCTAAATATTATTTACAAAAATATAGTAAATTTAGTATAACTCTCTCTCTCTCTCTCTCTCTCTCTCCTCTCTCTCTCTCTCTCTCTCTCTCTCTCTTCTCTCTCTCTCATCTCTCTCTCTCTCATCTCTCCTCTCTCTCTCAATATATATATATATATATAATATATATATATATATATTATATATATATATATAAATATATATATATATATAATATAATATATATATATACTATTATATTATATTATATCATTATAATTATATATATATATATATATATTATATATATAGATATTAATAAATATATATATTATATATATATATATATATATATATATATATATATATATATATAAAATATATATAATATATATATATGATATATTAAATAATTTTTTACTTAACTTAAAATTTAGGAGAAGTATTTTATTGAACGTGTTCGAGAGGAGGCCTGTAGGAAAAATCCTCAAAAATAGACAAAATAAGAATAAGTTTCTTTTACGCTGCCATGACAACCAGAGTTTTGAAAGCATTATAATTATGCTTTCTTGGAGGCACAAATCGAAATTCCTCCAGTCACATGATCCTTATGAAAAATATTGTTTCGCAAGAGAATAAAAATGATCTTAATGTAAAATTAGCTTCTTCTTCTATAACATTTTAAACATTATTTAATAGTAATAAATAGTATTTGAATTATTTTAATACATTAGTTGCTTTTATTTTTTTAGAGGAGGCCGGGCCTCCTGTGCTTCCCCCGTTAAAGCCGCGCCTGATAGTAATTATATTATATATATATATATTATTATATATATAGATAATATATATATCTATATTAATATAATATATTTACTATATATATAATAATATATATATTTATTATATATATATATTATATATAATAATATATATATATATATATATATAAAATATATAATATATTTATTTAATTAATATATAATATTATATATATATATATATATATATATATATTTTTATAATATATATATATTATATATAATATATATATATATATATATTTATTTATTATATTATATATATATATATATATAGCAAAAGCTGGCTGTTGTTCCTAGGTGCGCAATGATGTTTCTCTCTTGTGTCTGTCTGGTTTTTAGTTTCCGACATTTCTACCTTATGACTCAAGCTATTCTGTCAATCTACTACCATTCATATTGCTTCTGTATATCTGTCTCTTAGCTCAACTGACTATACTTCTTAAATTCTTCTCTGTAATCATTATTCTTGGTGATTTCAACGTTCACCTTCACCAATGGCTTTAATCTAACACTCAAAATTGAGCTGGCGAACATGCCTACTACTTTTTTTTTTAACTTAGAATGAATTCGACCAGTTGATACAGCTTCCTACATGTATCTCTGATCCTTTAGGAGATGAACCCAACATTCCTGACCTTATTCTAACCTTATATTGACCTATTATTGACCTTATATTGACCTTATTCTGACCTTATATTGACTTCTCCTTATTCTGTTAAACTCCATCCTCCTCTAGATTCTTCAGATCATCTTATCTCTGTTTCCTTTTATATCTCTTCTAGTCTTCTTCAGGAAAGACCCCCCCCCCCTGTGTACGACACGGAGACAATTTGGCACTTCGGTGCCGCAAATTTGTCGGACTTGCGGTTGGGTTGTATATCTTTGACTTCCCATGCTATGACTACTGCTTCGGTGTGAGTGGGAAGGGTCCCTCAGATTGAGCAAAGCGAATGACGGAGATGATTATCCCTGGCATGGAGGCGTTCATTCTATATTCTTTCCCTTCAACTAATTCTAGGAAACCTTGATTTATCTGTTTGTTTTCTGTTCTCGTGCTATTAATCACAGGAACGCTGCCTCCTTCAGGAAATACAGTCGTCTTTAAACTTCAGAAACTCGTGTAGCTTTTATTTCATCTCGGAATCATGCAAAGTCTTTTCTTCGTACCACTAATTTTTAATTAAGAAAGAGAAAGAGAGAGAGAGAGAGAGAGAGAGAGAGAGAGAGAGAGAGAGAGAGAGAGAGAGAGAGAGAGAGAGAGAGAGAGAGAGAGAGAGAGAGAAATCCTTTCTGGTTCCTCTTTCACACGCTCTTTTTGGCAGATATTAGAGTAGGTGAATTAGATATCCATTCTTTAGAGACAAGAAGATTGAGAGGAAAATTAATAGAAGTTTTTAAAATACTAAATAAATTTGACAATATTGATTACAGGCAATTCTTTAGATATGATTTTAATGATGTAACACGAAGTAATGGGCATAAACTTTGTCATAA
>JABUQX010068814.1:35000-57071 GCA_015478945.1 Trachelipus rathkii | reverse complement strand
TTTTAAGTCAATTAAAATAGTTATTCCGTACTTAGATTCATCCAACTTTTAACACCACTGAGAGGGGCAAAAGTCTTTAAATTTAATATGGAATGTACGACAGTGACCTATTGAGAAGAGATCCAACATGCCTACCTGTTTATAATTAACTACATTTTTTTATTACGACTCAAAATAGTCCTGAAAATTGAGTAAAACTATTTTATAACTTTTACCTATTGAATTAGTAGGTAATAAACACAATCTTTATTTTGACCAAAGATTAGGTGTAAGATATAGTATAATCATATCAATAGAAAGTAAAATAAACATGTCTGATATAATATTCTATATACGTTTTTTATTGTTGTTTATATATACTACATAGTACTGATATCCTATATAAAATTATATTGTCATATCACTTAATTGATGTATATAGAACCAAGAAACTATACTACACTGATATATAAGTATACCAACTCACTCTAAATTGTGATAATAAATATTTTAAAATGAAATATATGTAAAATTTAGGAATTATAGCATTATAAACTGATTATGTGACCTGCCTAGTTATAACTTTTTAACTAGAAAGGCCAAAAGAGTCTTTAATATTTATAATTATATATAATTTATATATATATAGTAATCGAACCAAGTGACCATTGGAATGAGATCCCAAAACATACCAGTATATTATATTTATTTACCTTTTTTTAGCTACGACTCTAAAATAGTATTCCTATAGTTATTAATTATTGAGAGTTAATTATTCTACTTATTATTAATTAACTTATTTATATCCATGAATGGTGGAGAAAAAGATTTAATGTCTTTGTTTTGGGATAGGAGTGTTTAGTATAAGATAGATAATATTATAATATTAAGTATTATTTGAAATAATAATTATTAACAATCTTTATAGTGCAAATCAAATTTATTCAAAAATTCCTAATTATTGTTCGCTATTTTTTATTAATCGTGCACAAACACATAAATTCAGACGTACAATTAAATATCTCCTGATGTGAAACGAAGACAGTATGTAGTGAAAAACATATGACGCTACCGATTCTGAATAGACTGAGAGATGCACGTATAAGAATATGGTGTGACCAAAATGATACGATTGAAATAGTGAAAATACTCCGAAATCTATAGCGAAAAATAATAGCATAAAACGTATTGAGAATACTCATTGTAACTTATATTTAAACTGATAGGTGACAGTCTTTAAATAAATATGGAAATGTATCACGATATATAACAAGTTGATAACTATTGTAAAGTAGATTACAACTATACATAAGTATTATATTTAACTATATTCTATATTCACGTACGACTTCAAAAATAGGTATCCTGAAAATTGAATAAACCTTTTAATAACTTTTTACCTTGAAGGGGCACAATCTTATATAATATTATGAACCATATGATGTATGTATGAATTAATGATAAACTATATCACTAATCACTGAAGAGAGAAATAATAAGACATTCTGTATATTACTACTATATTTTTATTTCACGAGCTACGCACTATTGAGTCACGCTTAACACGCAAGACTATGTTCTAGCTCCTAACAATCTACTTGCAAGGTATAATACAAGTAGTAATACTAACTGAAAAGTACTATCACTCTTGTAAGCCTAAATATGGGATAACACAATACGAGTTACTGAATATCTGACACACACTTAACTGAAAATAATTGGTTCAACGGATCATCTAAGCATAGTAATTCGGTAGTGATTTTACTCTTTCATAACCCGTCTTTTACTCTCTTCTTGACTGCATGCAACCCTATTTATGATTAACCTTATCATTGATGTAGAAATATGTACGTAAATATTTGTGTTTACCAGTTTCCAAAACTCATCTTGAAAAGTATTATAATACGCATAATTTACTTGTACAAACTTCAAATTAGATATATTCACTGAATACTATTAAGAGTAAATAACCTTATTAAACTTTAAAACCCTTGAAGGGTCTTAAACATTTTTATTATTATGAGAATACACGATAAGTAGGTAAGTGTACATATTGAGTATACATCGTTTACATACTGAGTATATATAATTTATATAATATACTTATTTTTATTGTAGATCTCAATTGTATACGTATCCTTAAATAATTTATGACATAACTACATGAGATATACAGTTCTCCTGTGCCTAGTACCATAAATGAAAATAGGAAAATATGGTAAAAATTAATTATTGAATAAAATTGAAGAATTGGAATTATATAATAGCTAATACAAGTTGTGAAACTTCTATTATATCACCTTTACCTAGTAGCTAATACAGTCTTTAAATATTAAATAATATATGGAGATGGAGGAGCTATTGAAGAGACCCAACATATCAGTATATATTACTATTCTTATGTACTTATACTCGAGAAATTATATGAGTCCCTGAGATAATATTAAAGTAAAAACCTTTTATAACTCACACTTTATACTTAGATGAGGGACAAACAATTTTTTATAATTTTATGATACCAATGAGATGTGATATAAGATAGTAACTCATACACAGAGAGAAATACACACATGTCTCTAGTATAATATTTCTACGTATTTTTATTGTAAAGACCAATAGTACTATCTCTTAAAATTTATGTTATCCAAACTAACATGATTAGTTAGAACGTGACTAGCTTATATCATGATAATAAAGTACCTAACCTAAATATAGGGTTCTAAAAATTTATCTCTGTATAAAATGAAAATTGTAATAATTTGGATCATCATTATTAATAGCAAACGTTAATATCAGTTAACTATGTGGACGCATTAATAGAGTAAAATTTCGGTTTCTATTGTGTGAGACAAACTAGTTTCTTGTCTATAAAATTTGAGTAATGCAAGCAAGTGATATCGTACGAATCAAGTGAGACCTATTTAGAAAATAAGAGCATTCCTATACACGTATCAGAAAATAATAATTATGCTTCATGAAACCTTCGTTTTAGTTACGATGAGGATTGTCCCCAACTTGCCGTACAGCGAATATCTGTAGAGAGTGCTAAAGAGTACACAACTTCTCTGTGCACCTTAGGTAGACTTTATCTGTGACATTAGAGGAGGTGGCATACTATATAGTATCATAAAATTCTGACCCTTCGACACACGAATATGTTATAATCAGCTAGCTACACTTATATGAATGAAACACCTCAATGTCTTTGTATATATATCTATATGACGTTTATTTATTGTAAGATCATAGTAATATATATATCTTAACTATAAATAATTATGTCTAAAACTACATGAAGTTATGGTGAGGAGAGTAGGATCAGTTGATACCTATCATGTAATAAGTACCAACCTAAATATGGGTAAATATTTGAATGTAAAAATATAACCAACTAATACAAATAATTTGAATATAGCGTCAACGTTGTGACTCTTGTTACTTATTAACTGGGAGGGGCAACAGAGATATTTATATAAATATTTAAACAAACGAAATTAGTTGACGTATCACTGTGACTACTATTGAAGATATATAGACATTATCAAAGAATATATTTATACCTTATTTTTTGTAATCGAAATCTAAAGTTAATTAAGGTTTAATTTAATTAAAACCTTTAAAACTTTTTACCTGGGGGCAACAAATCTATATATTTGAGATATCAGAATGTATAGACATGTATACATACAGATAGAGAAATCAAACCTAATGTCTGTATATATATTTACTGTTATTTTTTATGATAAGACCACAGATGCAGACTAATTATATATAAAATTATATGTCAACTACATGATGTATAATTAACATATATAGTCCTAACTGATTAAAGTACAACCCACTATATATTATATGAGGTATCAAATAGGTTTTTTATATATAAAAATAAATTATGATGATATTAAAATATTGGTAATATATAATGCATCAACTAGTTGTGACTTCATTGTAAATTTTTAGCTCTATATGGGTATAGTGAGGGCAACAGTTATTTAATATTATATTTATATAAGAATGTACATAATATTTGAACGTCACTATATACATGAAGATAGATATCCAAAGAAAAAGAAAATTCATTCAATGGTAATTTACCATTGAAAGTTTTGCAATATTTATTCACATAAAAGTAAGTTAACCCTTTTAACCTTTAATTGATGGCAACAATCTTTAATTTGATCACAGAAAGTAGGACAGTATAGTAACCTACAGAAGAGAAAACAACATGTCTGTATATATTACCTACGTTATTTTTATTTGTATATAATACACATAGTAACGTATTATCACTTAAAACTTATATAGTATAAAACATACATTAGTATAAGACTAAGTGACCTTATAACTGAAAAGTATATATACCTAATACATAAATATGAGTCTAAAATTAATTTTTATATAATGAAAATAATGATAAATTGGAATTAGCATCAACTATATTGTGACTATATAACTCATTGTAACTTTATTTACATATGGGAGAGGCAATAGTTTTATTAATAAAATATTTATATAAGAAATGTTAACGTGAAAATGTACACTATATATACTGAAGAGATCTCAACTATATTATCAAGAATTATATATTAAACTATATATTTTTTGTACGAATATCAAAGTATAATAGGTCCTAGAAATTAAGTATAACCTTTTTAAAAATCTTTTTACATTGAGGGGGCTCATACAATTACTATTTTATAATATTTAGACACATATGTGTTAAATAAGGTAACCTACAGATAGTGAGTTATAAATATATATAATATAAATAATGTCTTTATTATTAATATTAATATATCATTTTGTCTTGTATGCGTCAATTAGTACGTTATATTTTAAAAATTTATGTAATATAACTGAATGTATGTTAATATAGATGGTGTAAGACCTCATATACTCGAGTATGTAATATGTGAAAAATAGGATACTCTAGGATATGTGTGTTCCAATAACATAATGTGATAATTTGCTATAAGTAGGTGAGGAAAAATTTGTGAATGATATTTAACTTTATGTATTGCAACATATCTTTGTGCACGTACTTGTTAACTAAGCTATTTTTAAGCAGAGAGTTGAACAACACAATGATTTATTAATATTATTTTATATATATGAAATGTACGTATAAACAGTGTAATACTATATTGAAAGAGATATCCTACAACATAATGCAAGAATTAATCATTTAACTTTTATTGTATCGATCCCCTCCAAAGTATATATTAGGTATCCTGAAAATTATAGGTAAACCCTTTTAAATATTTATTATATATCTTGGATCATTAATCTTAAATTTGATCACAGAATGTAAGACTATACCCTACAGAAGAATAACTAACTATTAGTCTTATTAATTATTACTTTAATTATATATATACGTATTTTTATTTTTATTGTAAGATTCTCACATAGTAGTGTAGCGCGCATAAGTGAAATAGTTTATTCTCAATCAAGCTACATGAGAGTTGCAGGAGGAGTGCCTGGACTGAGATATAAAGTAACTTAACACACTAAACGTGATTGAGGGGTGATAGACGGAGATTGTGACTGGAAATAAGTTTAGAAGAATTTGTTAGAGGATATTTAGCATTAAGAGCGCTCGACGTTAGAGCTTACTCTTGTAACTTTTTACCTTATAGGCAACGCAAAGTATGTTTTAAATTTATTATAGTAAAATGTAAATCAACCAGTGGAAACACTATTTAGAAGAGAACCTAATCATATACATTAATAATATTACCCTTTTGTACGAATCAAAGTAAGTGATTCTGAAAAATTAAGTAAATAATTTTTTAACTTTTTACTGAGGGGCAACAATCTTTATTAAATATGTAATTCTATCAAGAAGTAAGATATATAACCTATACATAGAATAGGTGAAACAATACTTGTCATTTAATTACTCTTATTTTCCGCTTAAGTTAACAGCAAGAAGTGGTATCGTAGGTCCATAACTTGATTCTTCTCAACTCACATTGATGCACCCCACCAAGCCTATCAGTAATATCGTGACACAGCTGACCAAACCCACCCATTAATTATGGGTTGCAAAAAAGTTTTGAATATGATATATTATAAATTGAAATATATGCATATTGAAACATTTTAATGAATTGTATTCCATAATTTGATACATTCTCATATAAAAACTGAGAGAAGGCATATAATGAACTCTCCTATATCTAGGAGTAAGGAAGGTTTACGTGACAGTCGTATTTCTATCTGAATGATGATCCACAGATTACGTCCATAAATAACTTTTATTAAGATCTGTCAGCATGGATTATTTATCGGATACCTGACTCTTTATAAAATATGGTTCTGTAGAAAATTGGAATGAGCGAGACTAGAGCGCATTTATTAACTTCTTCTCACTCGCGTGACGTCAACTATATCTTCTATTGTGAGCCAGAATGTGTGGATTAAGCACTAGTAATCTCTACAAGCACAGAGTATAATAATCACGTGTTGTTATTCTACACATAACAGTTGTGTGAATTTGTAAGCACCCATTAGTTCACTGATTTCCTAAACTTTATGTGTCAACATCTATTCATTTGATGATATTCTATAGCACTACAATGATAGAGTGTTTCTGAGACCTCTGAACAAGCTCTTGCTGAGTGCACCCTCTTGACCTGAAAAGAAACCAAAGAAAAGTTCACTAGGATCCAGCTAAATATGTAGTGAGGTCGAGAGCACACTAGAAATTTGTGTGAAATTGAAAATATGAAAATTAAGATTTTCAAGCAATTAATCCGTTCAACTAGGGTTGTATTTGTGTTCCTTGCGTGTAGTGGCAACAGTGCTGGTGATAATTATTTATCTACTCCATATAATTAGGTCACAGACCATGACCTGCATTTCTATATAGAGATATTCAAGGTGCTAAATATATAGCTTCCTCTTCGTTTGTTACGGACCTTCTAAATATGTTTTATTTCACTCCGAAATAGTAAAGTCTTGGACTTCAACGATTAATTAAACTCTCTTTTTGAATGTGAGTGGCACTAAATCTTGTAAATTCTGAGGAATTCAGAGAGAAAGTAGTGTTATCAGTCATATCCCTTGAGCGATAAACAACGATCAACGAGTGTTGATCATAGTATCTTTTTGTAAAATAGATTACGTTGCGTAAAGAATTATATATGTATCAATCTAACAATGTATTTACAGACCACGTGACCTACTGAAAACGTCAACCTAAATATGGGTCAAAATATTTAAATGAAATATGAAAAATTGGAATAATATTTCCTAATCTGTTGTGGATCCATGATAATTTATACCGTAGGGGGGTCACAGTCCTTAAAATTTACATATGAAATGTTACGGAACAGATGACATATATGAAGAGATCCAATCATATCAGGTATATATAATTATGGTGAGAGCGGGGAATTAAGTCCTGAAAAGTAAGTAAAACCCTTTACCTTTTTACCTGAGGGTAACAATCTTTAATTTGAATCACAAGAATGTAAGACGGTAACCTACATAAGGGAAACAACATGTCTGTATTTTCTAGGTTTTTTTTGTAAGAACCATTGTACGATTTAAAAATAATGTCATAATAATTCTAACTAGAAATATATTTTCCTTTTATACTACTGATAATAAAGTTTTTCCGAAAATCTCACTGGCTAAATCTTTACAGCGAATGACTTTCAGGGAGTAGATTAATGACCAATTAAAACGTATATGTGACTAAGTTGTAACTTTAACTCAGGTGAAAAAAGTCTTTAAATTTAATTATAAAAAATGTAACTGACTGCTTGTGACCATAAAAGAAGATTATACCAACATACCATGTACTATATTAACCTTATTTTTTGCACGACCAAATAGGTCCTGAAACATTAGATAATACTTATTTTATAACTTTTTACTGAGGTAGGCAACTAATCATTTTAATTATGACACCAATAAGGAGTATTGTATAAGTAATATTGTAAAAATAATAATAGAATATGAAATACACAATGTTTTATATATTAATTCTATCGATTTTTATTATTATGTAAGACCTCATAGATAAATGATTACTAAAATTTATGAGTTAAACAACATGTTAGTAAGAAGTTGTACTATTCTATAACTGTAAAGATACCTAAATCAGCTAAATATGGGTTAAAAATAATTTTGAAGTAATGAAAATATGAAAAATTGAGAAATATAGCATTAAAACTGATTATTACTTATTGTAACTTTTATATAAGAGGGGCTAAACGTTTTTATAAATTTTAAATTAAGTGAAGTACGTACAGTCGACTCATAATTGAATAAGTAGATCCAAAATATCAATATATATATATTACCTTTTTTGTACGAACTCCACTTACACAAAAGTTGAATATCCTTAAAATTAATGAATGAGCACTTTTTGACCATTTTACTCTGGAGAGGCGAGGCACAGCAATCTTTAATTTTGATCACGGAAATGTACACAGTAAACTTCTACAGAAATGATGAAACATAACATGTCTAGTTACTTATCTACCGCTTAGTCTCTCTGCAATTTGAATAAGAACTGCTCATAAGTTAGAGCGGTATATGCGGATGTTATTAGTAGTGCAATCCTACGAGTGATCGGAGAGATAGAGACTAGTGGACAACATAATCTGGAGAACGTGACTGCCAAAGCATAATATTATCCACTAGTCCAAAAATTTGAATGAAAATATGGACAAAAATTGTGAAATTCTACATAAATTATACAACTTGTGAATTTTATTTTTATATTTAAATATTAAGGTACAAACTAGATATTATATTTTATTAAAGATACAACAAACGAAAGTGACCGATGAATAAGAGATTCTAAAACATAATTCACTATATAAGTTAATTTATTATTTTACTCTATTATTGAGTACTAACTCTACATAATAGAGTCTGTAAAAAATTGAGAGTAATACTCCTATTTTAAACTTTATTTACTGAGAGGCGACAAATTTTAAATTGACCACAGAATGGTAAGATGTTAGCCTTACATGAAGAGAAATCAACATATTATAGTATTAATATCTACATTATCTTTTAAGAAACATCTATTTTAAGTATTCTAATAAATTTATATGTATCCTAAATCATATACATGATGTAAGACAGTATGACCTACTGAAATGAGTACCAACCTAAATATATGGGGTACAAAAATATAGATTGATGAGAAATCAGGAGTTATATAATATTGAGTGACACAACATTTATATATAGTCAACTAACTTGTGGTTCGAGCTTTGTAATCGTTTACTTGTAGATGTCACAGACAGTGTCTAGAAGATGGTTATTCTAATTCACTGCACATTTACGTACTCAGGGCCACCGTGAGAGTGTGACCAAAGCTAGTGGAGAGTGAGTGACTAACATAACAAAAATTAGATCTCCGTGGGCCGCACAAATTATATATACTTATTTGTATTATCATACTCATAAGTTAGGAGTATCCTTAAAAATTATAATAAACCCTTTTAACTTTTTACACATGAAAGTAGCAAATCACAATCTTTAATTTGAGTAATCACAGTGGAATTAAAGACAAGTCAAACCTATCAGAAAAGAAACTAAAATGTCTTTATATTCTATATATACGTTTATTTTTGGAGTTAATAGACTCAAAGTTAGCCAGAGATCTTAAATATCTTTTGCAACCTAATTTTATGTATATAAGACATGATGACCTACTTAGAATAAGTACCAACCAAAATATTGATCAAAATATTTTAGATATATAATAGGAAAATTAAAATAATATAGCAAATCACGTTGTGGATTTTTGATAACTATTTTTAAACCTGGGGAAACAGTCTTTTAAATTTAAAGATAGAAATGTATACTACAGTGACTCATATTGATGAGAACCATACATATCAGTAATAATTATTAACCATTTATTTTGATACGAATTACTATAAAAGGTAGTGAATTTGGAAAATATTATAAATTTGAAAAGTAATTAAACATATTAAAATACTTTATAACTTATGAGCATCACTCTTGTATAAATTGATCACACAGTAATGTAGATCTATGTTAACCTACAAATAAGAGTAGAGCAACTCATATGTGGTGGTCAGTGACGCATTTCGTGAAAGTATTTGTCTCTGTAAAGACACATACGTCCGAACCGAATGTCCCGACCACAAATTGTAAATGTCACCACGCTACATGATGTATTATGATCGACACGTGACTACCTGCTTTTGAAAGAAGGTAACAATCCCCTAAAACGTAAATGGCGTCAAATATTTGAAATGAAAATACTAATAAAATATAGGTAATATAATGCATCAAGTTGTGACTCCTGTCAATTTTTAACGCAATGTGTAGGGCGAGTAGGCATACAGAATTTATATTATATTAAATTTAAATATTATTAACTGATAAGAAACATAATGAGAGAATCGACTAACTAATATCATCAGAGAACGCACATTACAAAATAATCAGAAATGAATATGTTAAACCACTATTTTTTGTGACGAATCAAAAGATATATGGTTAATAATAAATTTACATGTAACCTTTTAAACGTTTGTTACTGAGAAGAAATGAGACGCAGCAACAAGTGATTTTAGATTCTATGTGCACACAAGAAATGTGTAAGAAAGTAAATTCCTACACAGAAGAGAAGAATCTACTATGACTGTAACAAACTCGTTTGTTAGACATGCATGGTACAGATATAATCAAAAGATATATAGTTTTGTAATTCGTGTTAGTGAGTATATATGAATGTATGTGACCATAAACTGAAAGTTGAAACCAAACGTATTAATATAGGGAGATATACAAATAAAATTATTTTGATATTGAATAATTTATGACAATGATGATGATGGAGTTATGTCTAACAACTTATGAGAAACTCTTAGTAAACTATGTTATTACTATGAAGAGAATAGCAACAGTTATACTCTCTAAAACTTACTTACTAGACTATGACCATAAAAGTGACACAAACTATATGTAAGCAGAAATTCAAAGCAAAAATCGAGACAAATATCAATTATAGAGCCTGAGGATGTGTGTAATTTGTACGGAACATCAAAAGTAGGTCCGTGAAATATTAAGGTAAAACAGGTTTTAACGCTTAATATTATAAAACTGTCTATTGTACACCTCTCTCAATGGACAAAACAAATTCCTTCTACGTTAGTATTTATATCAGAGATTGTGAAAGACAGGTGAAGAATACACTAGCAGAAAGAAAACGTAACTATGTTTATGTATATGACTATTCTATACAGTTTGGTGTATTTTTAGTTATAAGAACTACAGTAGCTAATCGATTGTGCCTCTATGAAAGAGTAGGTGATTGTTCTAAAACTCTGAGGATTGATGTGTTGAAAGATGAGAGTGACCTCACACATGAAAACCAGTATTACATATATACTAAAGTAAGGGTCACAAATATCACTAATGGATTATTAAATATAAGTGAACCATCATATGTAAAATTTATGAGATCACGGGTCTTGTGACTACTTGTAGCCCAACGTTTTTAAGACGGTATAGCTTGCAGGTGCAGACAACACAGCTCTTTTAAATTTAAGTATAGAATGTGTATCGAAAAGTCAGTACTAATAGCTTAGAGTACGCACATTTCGTCTACGACAGACTCAACAAAAAAGACATGTTGTGGGAAGGAGAAAAGAGACGAGATGTCCATGTTCGTATCATTCTTTTTATTAGATCGTTTGTCCTCCTAGTAAATTGAGTCACAACGTTGATGCTATATTTCAATTTTCATTTTCATTCAAATATTTTGACCCATATTAGGTTGGTATTTCAGTACTTCTTCATTACATCAGTGTTTGAACATCAAATTTAGGACGTAACTTGAGTTACAAAAAAAAACGTAGAAATACAAAAATATGTTGTTTCTCTTCTTTAGGTTATTTTACATTCTGTGATCACATTAAAGTTAGTTGCCTTGGGGTTGGGTTTTATTTTCCGGACCTCTTTGAAGTCCGTACAAAAACAGGTAATGTATTCTGATATGATTGGGATCTCTTCAATAGTTCACTGTCGTAATTCATATAAATAAATTTAAACTGTTATGACAGTAACGTTCCAGAGTCTGGATACTTTACTCCTATATAGTTCATATTATTTTCTATTTTTTTCATTCCAAATATTACATTATCATTGTTGTTTGGTACTATTTTCAGTAAGGTCACACTCTTACATCATGCAGCTTTGAATAAATTTTAAAAAACACTTTATGTTTACGTAGAATTAAAGACCATGTTGTTTCCTTCTTAGGTTACTGTTTTTACATTGTGGTCAAATTAAAGTTGTGCCCCTCAAGCGTAAAAAGTTAAAGGGTTATACTTATAAATTCTCAGGACCTACTTGATTCGTCCAAAAGGTAATATATTCTGATTGTTAGATCTCTTCAATGGTATGATAGTACATATATTATTAATTTAAAAAACTGTACTGTTGCTTGCCCCTCAGTTTAAAAGTTACAGGAGTCACAACGTTGATGCTATATTCCACAATTTTTATATTTTCATTCAAATATTTTGACCCATATTTAGGTTGTAACTTTTCAGTAGGATCAACTGGTCTACATATTAGTTTGACTACATTTAGGACGTACCTTATGGTCTTTCAAAAAAACCGTAAATATACAGACAATGTTGTTTCTTCTCTTCTGTAGGTTACTGTCTTACATTCTGTGATCAAATTAAAGATTGTTGCCCCTCAGGTAAAACGTTTAAAAGCTTTGATTTTATTTCTGGAATAAACTTTGATTTCGTACAAAAATGGTAATATATACTGATATGTTGGGTCTCTTCAAAATAGGGTCACTGTCGTACATTCATCTTAAATTTAAAGACTGTTGTCCCCCAGGTAAAAAGGTTAAAGAGTCACAACGTTTGAGTATAAATATGCCTCTTATTTTCTATTCAAACTATTTTCTACATATTTGGGTTGGTACTTTTCAGTAGTCACTGTTCCTTACATGCATATAGTTTGACATCAATTTTAGGACGTACTAGGAGTCTTACAAAAAAACGTAGAATTAAAGACATGTTGTTTCTCTTCTTCTGTAGGGTACTGTCTACATTCTGTGATCAATTAAAGATTGTTGCCTTCAGGTAAAAAAGTTAAAGGGTTTACTCCTAAATTTTAAGGACCTACTTTGAGTCGTACAAAAAAAGGTAATGTATTCTGATATGTTGGATCTCTTTAATAGGTCCCTGTCGTACATTCTATAATAAATTTTAAAACTGTTGCATCTCAGATAAAAAGTTACAAGAGTCACAAAGTTGTTGCTATATTCCATTTCCATATTTTCATTCAAATATTTTGACCCATATTTAGGTGGTACTTTTCAGTAGGTCAACGTCTTACATCCATGTGTAGTTTGACAAAAATTTTAAGACGTACTATGGGTTTACAAAAAAACGTAGAATAATCAGACATGTTTTTCTCTTCTGTAGGTTAACATCTTACATTCTGTGGATCAAATTAAATTGTCGCCCTCTCAGTTAAAGTTAAAAGGGTTTTAACTTCAATTTTCAGGACGCTATTTGAGTCGTACAAAAAAGGTAAAAAATACTGATATGTTTGATCTCTTCAATCGGTCACTGTCGTACATTCTATTTAAATTTAAAGACTGTTTGCCCCTCAGTTAAAAAGTTACAAGAGTACAACGTTGATGTTAGCATTCACAATTTTCAAATATTTTTCATTCACAATTTTTCTTTATTTAGGTTTGTACTTTCAGTAGGTCACTGTCTTATATCATGTAGTTTTGAACATACCAATTTTTAGGACGTTATATTTTGGTCTTACACAAAACGTAGAATAATAACAGCATGTTTGTTTCTCTTTCTGTAGGTTACTATTTTATCCCTGTGAAAAAATTAAAGATTGTTGCCTCCTCAAGTAAAAGGTTAAAAGGTTTACTTAATTTTAAGGATCTACTTTGAGTCGTAAAAGGTAATATATATTGATTATTTTGGATCTCTTCAATAGGTCACTGTCGTACATTCACTATTAAATTTTAAAACTGTTTGCCCCTTAGTTAAAAGTTACAAGAGTAAAAAACGTTTATGCTATATTCCAATTTTTTCATATTTTTCCAATTCAAATATTTTGACCCATATTTGGTTGGTACTGAAAAATTTGAAACTATAGTTTATCAAGTAGGAATAGGTCACATACGAAAATAAAGCGAGGAAGAGATGCGAATAAACCATCATGTTGATTTTGAGTAGTGTTGCATATAGAAACGTATTGACTATTAGTTTTTGGCCAGATACTATGAACCCTGAAGGGTTCTGATAATCGAGATATATAATTTTTATAGAATCAGGTTAATATAGGTGTTTAGGGACGGTTTAAAATCATTTTTTAGTGTCGAAGGAAAAAAATTGTTTGATTTTAAACAATTGTGGCCACTTCGGATCTGTACGGAGTTCATGTAAGTCCCGGAGTCGGATAGTCGGCAGACGCTGTAAGCCGAGACAGTCGTGGAGTCTCTGTTGTGAGGTCTAAATCTCACAGAGATGTACTTGTGAGTCTGGATGTCTGAGTCGAGAATCCTTGCATGGACGTCCGGAGTCGGAGTCAAAACACTTTCCTAGTGTATAAAAATAGCATCATATATTTACGGCATTACGGGTGTTAGTTGTGAGTCGAGTCGAAAATTTAATAGAATTATTTATTAATTATTTCAAATTTTACATTAGAGATATCTATTATTTTTTTAAATCGAGTGGAAAATAAAAGGTTTAATATTAATATAGTACTTATGGTATTTATTGATTTGTTTCATTATTCCAATATAGAGTCATTACTAAGTTATTCACTGATATCAATTTAATTATATATTTCATTTATATAATTTATAATATATTTTTTAAAGAGGAACTTCTTGTCAGCTTATTGACGGTCTTATTAAACGATAATTATTCAAACAAAAAAAAGAAAAGAACAACAAAAAAATAAAAAAAAAAAAAAAAAAAAAAAAAGGGCACGGCTGTTTACAATAGAAAATAAAAATAATTTGCATTATAATTACGTTATACATTTGTTTCATATTATGAGTAATAAATATATTTGGTTTTCAAACTATTATGGCTTCTGACATATCTATTATGTCTTTATGGTACTTTACCGAATAGCATTTGGAGATTGGATTCATTGAAAAGTGGTATATTTTTTTTTATTCTCTCAAAGCAAGCGAAAAAATATAGTAATTGAAATCACACAAAAGTTATACTTTAACTCTTTATAGCACTAAGCTGATGTCTGAGTAGACAATATTTAGGTAATTTAGTGGTATCTGACCTCTGGAGTCGGGGTCGTGTAGTCTCGCAAATAAGTTAGGTTTGTTTGAGTGAAGTAGAGTCGGAGCAGTTTCGAGTCTTACATCCTGACAATGTATTATGTTTTAAAGGTAGACAGTCACAGTGTAGTTAGGGACCGCGGATATCGCATAAATGGGTTCTTATTCAAAAAAAACGTAGAAATAAATAAATGAACATGTTTGTTTCCTTATGTAGGGTTACCGTTAAACATTCTGTGGATCAATTAAAGATTGTTACCCCTCAGGTAAAAGGTAAAAGGTTTTACTTATATATTTTCAGTCCTACTTTAATTCGTACAAAAATGGTAATATATACTGATATGTTTGGATCTCTTCAATAGGTCACTGTGTACATTATATATAGTTAAATTAAAGACTGTTGCCCCCAGGTAAAAAGTTACAGAGTCTCAAAGTTGATGCTATATTCCAATTTTTCATATTTTCATTTAAATATTTTGGGACCCATATTTAGGTTGGGTATTTTCAGTAGGTCACTGTCTTACATAATGTAGTTTGACTAATTTAGGACTACTATGGGTCTTAAAAGAAACGTAGATATAAATGACATGTTTGTTTCTCTTCTGTAGGTTACTGTCCTACTTTCTGTGCGTGACGTTGATTAAGATGTTGCCACTTGCTAAATTCAAGGGCGCGTTACCATATTTTCAGGATCAACTTTGGAGTCGTCAAAAGGTAATAAATACTATATGTTGGATCTCTTAAATAGGATCACTGTCGTACATTTCTATTATTAAATTTAAAAACTGTTGCCCCTCAGTTAAAAAGTTACAAAAGTAATAACGTTTATGCTATATTTCAATTTTCATATTTTCATTCAAATATTTTGACCCATATTTAGGTTGGAACTTTTCAGTAGGTCACTGTCTTACATCATGTAGTTTGACATAAATATTAGGACGTACTATGTCTTACAAATATAAAACGTAGATAGTATATAAAGACGTGTTATTTCTCTTCTGTAGGTTTACTATCTAACTTTGGTCAAATTATAGATTGTTGCCCCTCAAGGTTAAAGTCTTAAAAAGGGTCTATTCAATTTTCAGGACCTATTTTTAAGTCGTACGAAAAAGGTAATAAATATGGTATGTTGGATCTCTTAAATAGGTCACTGTCGTACATTCCATATTAAATTTAAAGACTTTTTCCCTCATTTAAAAGCTTAAAGAGTCCACATCACGTTGTATGCTTTCCAATTTTCATATTTTTTCATTCAAATATTTTGACCCATATTTAGGTTGGTACTTTTCAGTAGGTCACTATCTTACATCATGTAGTTTGACAAAAATTTTAGGACGTACTATGGGTCTTACAAAAAAAGTAGAATATAAAGACATGTTGTTTCCCTTCTGTAGGTTATTATCTTACATTCTGAGATCAAATTAAAGATTGTTGCCCCTCAGGTAAAAAGGTAAAAGGTTTTACTTAATTTTCAGAACCTACTTTGATTCGTACAAAAATGGTAATATATACTGTTATGTTGGATCTCTTCAATAGGTCACTGTCGTACATTCTATATTAAATTTAAAGACTGTTGTCTCCAAGGTAAAAAGTTACAAGAGTCACAACGTTGATGCTATATTTCAATTTTCATTTTTTCATTCAAATATTTTGACCCATATTTAGGTTGGTACTTTTCAGTAGGTCACTCTCTTACATCATGTAGTTTGACATCAATTTTAGGACGTACTATGAGTCTTACAAAAAAAACGTAGAATATAAAGACATGTTGTTTCTCTTCTGTAGGTTACTGTCTTACATTCTGTGATCAAATTAAAGATTGTTGCCCTTGAAGTAAAAAGTTAAAAGGGTTTACCTAATTTTTCAGACCTACTTTGAGTCGTACAAAAAAGGTAATGTATTCTGATATGTTGGATCTCTTCAATAGTTCACTGTCGTACATTCTATAATAAATTTAAAAACTGTTGCATCTCAGTTAAAAAGTTACAAGAGTCACAAAGTTGTTGCTATATTCATATTTTCATATTTTCATTCAAATATTTTGACCCATATTTAGGTTGGTACTTTTCAGTAGGTCACACTCTTACATCATGCAGTTTGACATAAATTTTAAAACGTACTATGAGTCTTACAAAAAAACGTAGAATATAAAGACATGTTCTTTCTCTGTCTTCTTCTTCTCTTATGTCCTTCTTTCTTCTTCTCTCTCTCTTCTTTCCTATTATGGTTACTTTTTTACACATTGTGGTCAAATTAAAGATTGTTGCCCCTCAAGTAAAAAGTTAAAAGGGTTTACTTTTTTAATTTTCGGACCTACTTGATTCGTACAAAGAAAGGTAATCTATTCTGAATATGTTGGATCTCTCTTCAGTAGTCCAATGCCGTACCATTCTATATTAAATTTAAAACGTGCCCCATGTAAAAAGTTACAAGAGTCACAACGTTATGCTATATTCCAATTTTTCATAAATTTTCATTAAAATATTTTTGAACTCGTTGGTGGAAAATTTTTGTTTGGTCCACTGTCTTATACCATTCAATGTAGTTTGAACATAAGTTTTAGGACGTACCTATGTGTCTTACAAAAAAAGTAGGAATATACAGACATGTTGTTTCTCTTTCTGTAGGTTACTATTTTAATAAATTGATCAAAATTAAAAAAGAAAATTGTTTAAATAAATTAGGTTAAAAGGGTTAACTTACTTTTCAGGATCAACTTTGAGAGTCGTCAAAAAAGGTAATATATTTGATAATGTTTGACTCTCTTCAGTCAGTGTACATGTGTATAGCATTCTATTTAAATATAAAAACCTTGTTGCGCCCATGTAAAAAGTTACAAGAGTCACAACGTTTTGACCTATAAAAAAATTTTTAACATATTTTCATTCAAATATTTTGAACCAATATTTAGTGGTGTACTTTTCAGTAGGACACTGTCTTACATTCATGTAGTTTGGACATAAATTTTAGGACGTTTATGGGTCTTACAAAAAAAAACGTAAAATATACAGCATGTTGTTTCTCTTCTTTAGGTTACTGTCCTTACATTCTGTGATCAATTAAAGATTGTTGCCCCAGGTAAAAAGTTTAACAGGTTTTAATTTAATTTAAGGACCTACTTTGAGTCGTACAAAAAAGGTTAAATATTCTGATATGTTGGTGGATCTCTTCAATAGTCACTGTCGTACATTCTTTGTTAAATTTAAAAAAAACTGCTAAATAATGGCAAGTAATAACAAGAGTCATACAAGTTGACCTAGATCCAATTTTCATATTTTCATTCAAATATTTTGACCCATATTTAGGTTGGTATTTTTCTTTACATATAGTTCAATGTCCTACATCATGTTAGTTTGACATAAATTTTTAGACGTACTATGGGGTCTTACAAAAAAAACGTGAATATACAGACATGTGTTTCTCTTCTGTAGTTATTATCTTACATTCTGTGGTCAAATTAAAAATAGTTGTTGCCCCTCAATTTAAAAAGTTAAAAGGGTTTTACTTAAATTTCAGGGCCTAATTTGAGTCGTACAAAAGGTAATTATATTTCTGATATGTTGGATCTCTTCAATAGGTCACTGTCGTACATTCTCATTTAAATTTAAAGAAAGTTGCTCCCCAGTTAAATAATTACAAGGTCACAACGTTGATGCTATAATTCAATATTTTTCAATATATTTTCAAACATTTAAATATTTTGACCCATTATTTAGTGGGGTTGGGTTAATTTTCAGTAGGGTCACTGTCATTACACATGTAGTTTGAAACATAAATTTAGGAGTACTATGGTTTCAAAAAAACGTAGAGATATTACAGACATGTGGTTTTCCTCTTGCTGTAATTACTATGTTACATTCTGTGGTCAAATTAAAATTGTTGCCCTAGGTTTTTAAAAGGTTAAAGGTTTTTAATAACTTTCAGGACCTAATTCGAGTAGTACAAGAAAGGTAAATAATACTGATTGTTGGATTCTTCAATAGGGTCACTGTCAAACATCCTATTAAATTTAAAGACTGGTGTGTGTTGCCCCTAGTAAGGGTTAATGATCAAAATTTGACCAAATCTCAATTTTCATTTTGTATATCAAAATATTTTTACCCATATTTCAGTTGGTATTTTAGTAGGTCACTGTCTTATATCTTGTAGTTTGACATAAATTTTAGGACGTACTATGAATCTTACAAAAAACGTAGAATATCATAACAGACATGTTGTTTCTCTCTATAGGTTACTGTCCTAACCTTCCTGTGATCAATTAATTTGTTGATCCCTCAAGGTATAAAGTTAAAGGGTTACTAATTTTTCAGGATTACTTTGAGTCGTACAAAAAAAGGTAATAATACTTATTATTGATCCTTTTCAATAGGTCACTGTGTAAGTTCTATTATTTTTATTTATCTTTTTATTATTTTTTTTTTATTGTAACGAAAATTTTTGTTTGAGTGAAGTCGGAGTCGGAGTCGGAGTCGAAAATCCAAATTTGAATTTAAGGAGTCGGAGTAAGACTCCGCAGCCCTGGTTATTAAGAAAGTCGTTCATTAAGTTTGTAATAGTGTAGTGAGGAAAGAGATTGCAAAAAGTAAATTGGGACAGGTATTGTATTTCAAGGTGGAAAAACCACCATGAGGAGCATAAGTTAAAGGCACCGAAAATTTTGCATTGTAATGAAGACAATTTGTATTTGGAGGAGATAAAACTAAAAAAAATTAAGACCTAGTGTGGTAGAGGAAGGTTTACTGTATAAAGAGGTGGAGAATGAATCATTGTTGAAAGTAATTAGGGTGTCAAGAAAGGGTAAATAATTATTTTGCATAGATTCTACAGTAAAAGAGTATGTTAGTATGTTGGTTGTAAGATATTTTAAGAATAAATAGACATGAATGTGATCCCGAAATATAACAAAACAATCATCTACATAGCGTCTATAAATAAAGGATTTGAATTCAATGGGGCAGTTCTCTAACCAAATTTGTTTATGAAAACATAAAAAAAGTTTGCAAAGGCTGGGCCAAGTGGGGAGCCCATGGTCATACCGTCAATTTGTGAATATAGTTTTTGATCAAAGAGAAAAACGATGTTATCTGTGGCAAGGTTATGGAGTTTGGTGAACTGAGATTTATTAATATTGTCAATAAGAGGGGCAGATCTGAAGAGATTGTCGGCAATAATGTTGAGAGTTTTTCTGGCGGGAATGTTGGTGAAAAGAGATTGAATATCGAAACTGGTCATGTGGCAGTTCGGAAAGTGCAGGATGTAATGAATTTAGCAAAATCAAAAGAATCTTTAATGGTGCATTGGTCGGAGGTGGTAGGTCTATGTATAAAATAATAAATTTAGCTAAGTTGTAGGAGGGGGTGTTAATGACGGAGAGAATGGGTCGAAGTGGAAGGTCAGGTTTGTGAGTTTTTGAGAGGCCGGACAAAATGCCGGGACTGCAACCTGAGGCATGGAGATTGTCGGGTGCAGACATCTCTAAATTCCGCCTACTAACAATCGATCCTCTTAAACACATCATTAAAATAGAAGACAGAATCAATTGATGTAGCTCTAACTTTATCTTAGGAATTTTTTCGGGTGATTTATTTTAAATCTACATAAGTATTCATTCATTGTATTACAGTTTTTATATTAGTTCATTTTATTTATTTTTTGTATTATAAAATTATATTATATTATCTCAATTGCAGTGCTGATGATGGGTAACGTTATATACCCGAAACGTCCATTATAATAAATTTTGCTAAAATTATGCTTCATCTTCTTATTCATCTTTAAGTGTCGGTTCCCTATAAGCAATCTATTGCAAAAATATATAATATATATATATAATATATATATATTTCAATAATTATAATATATATTATATTATATTATAGTATATATATATATTATATATATATATTATATATATTATATATATAATAGTAGAGTGGTTTCTGAAATGAAAATATGATTGATTTACTGTATGGTGGAATGAGATGTTGGAAGTATGTGTGGATAGTTAATCAGGAGAGGATTAGGAATGGGATTATCGGATCATTAATGTTGTTTCTCTAGTAAAATTAGTTAGTGGGGTTGGATGTAGAGGAAGGTATACGGAAAGAAGTGGTAGTAATCAGAGTGAGAAGTTAAGTGAACAAGTAATAAGGCTAAGTAATAATAAGAGCACTCGCAAGGTAAATCAAGTTGAATGTGAACAAGTTGAAATTGAACAATCTGGAAAAGCAAATGAAGGAGAGCAGTTTTTAGTACTGGGCAAAGAAAGTATCGGTGGCCTGTGCTAAAGTAGGAAGTAGAATGTTAACAGTGAGTGGTTGAATGTATAGAGGTGAGCAGCGGTAAAAGTAAAAAGAAGCGTGATGATGTACTAAGCCAATGATGAGTTTCAAAAGAAAGATGTTTGGAAGTATATTAGGAGGAAAAAAAGAATACTAAAAGGGTGCATAAGTCGGAGAAAAAAATAGGTTAAATGAACAGTATTGGAAGAGGAAATGAATGGGGGACTTACAATTTAAGGGAATAGAAAGCCTCCTTCTGGAAGGAAGCCCGAATGGTTAAGAATGAGAAATAAGGGAAACCTGCTTAGAAAAATGAATAGGATGGTCCTTTTGTAACTGATGAAATGGATGTGAGGGGAGTGTGGAAAGAAACACTTCAAGAATCTTTGTTATAATATTAACAGTAAAATTGAAGAGGTGGATAAGTGAATGGTGTGTGGGTTTGATTGTGAAGGAGCAGGGGAGATGTTTCGTGTGACATCGTTGCCCGATGAGGTTAATGGG
>JABUQX010068814.1:0-30000 GCA_015478945.1 Trachelipus rathkii | reverse complement strand
AGATCCAATCAATCACATCTTGCCTCCGTTCTTTTGATCATTTCACCAGTAAAATCATCTATACCTGCAGATTTACCCATTCTTCAACTTTCTCACTCACCCATTACCTCCTCGGCTAATGAACCTCAATCCCCAAAATACCTACTTCTTCTTGTACCATCAAACCCACACACAGTCCCAATTTCACCTCTTCATTACTGCCATATTATACAGATTTTCAAAGTGTTCTTTCCACACTCCAATCACATCCATTTAATCAGTTACAAAAACACCATCCCTATTCATAATTATTGTAAGCAGGTTCCCCTTATTCTAGGAATTCTTACCTTTTTCGCGCTTTGCCTTGCCAAATGAGCTTCTTTTCCTTTGTGATGTACCCCATTCCATCCTCCTTCCAATACTGTTATCTTAACCTCTTTCCTTTTCTCTCACGGTATGCCATCTTTTAGCATTGCCTTTTTTCCCTCCTTATATAATTTCGCAAGCTTCTTCTTTTGAAACTTCATCATTTGCTTATAGTACAATTCAACCACACTTCTTTTTTACTTTTAAAACCGCTTGCATCACCTCTTCATTTCCACCCTACACTGTTAACGATTCTTACTTCCTAACTTTAGCCAACCGCACATACTTTCTTTGAACTGCTTAACAATTGCTTTCCTTCATTTGCCTTCCCAGATTTTAATTCAGTTTCGACTTATTTCACATTCACTGATTTACTTGCGAGCGTTTTTTCATACTTATTCCTTTTACATTGTCACTAAACTTCTCACTCTTAATTTTATACCCACTCCTTCCGTATCACGCTTCCTCTCCATCCAAGTCCCCCACTAACTTAATTTTACATAGTACACAATACATAATGATCCGATAATCCCATTCCTAAACCCTTCACTGATTTAAACATCCCAACACATACTTCAACCGATCTTCTTCACCAACGAACAAATCAATCACACTTTTCACTTCCGATACCTATAACTCTACTGCTACACGCAACTCTAGCGAATACTTATGGATACTCCTTTTGTGTGTTAAAGAAAGTATTACTTACACACAGACCTCTCCCTCAGAAATCAATCACCTTCCTCCATTCTGCCATTTTCTCCTGACAGCCACCAAAACCACCTGTTATACCCACCTTTTTTTGATCATTATATATATATATATTATATATATATATATATACATGTATATATAAAAACTGATATTTATATATATATATATAATAGTATATATATATATAATATATATATAATATATATACACTGTATATATAAAATCTGTATTAATAGTCAAGTATTTAGGCCATAGAAGGGGTATTGGAACTGCTGTATAATTTAAAACATCTTTAATATACATAAAAAGAGGTAATTTTAAAAAAAACAAAAAAAAACATTTTGTTTTAAAAAAAAAACGTGTTTTTTTTTTAAAAAAAAAACGAATTAAAAAAACCGTTTTTTTCACAACCCTAGGTAGGGGTTACTTTGCCACGTTTATTTCATATGTAATTTTCTATAGGTTAAATTTTAGATAAGGACTTTATAAGTTGTGGGGCAACTCATGGCTTATGAGTCTTTCAAAGATTTTGTGTACGTAAATTATTTCATAAAACTTGACATAAATATATTTTTTCTCACTTTTTTGTGAAAATTTCGGGGGCAACTTTGCCCACTGGTATTTTCCCCATTTTTTTCAAGGTTTTTCTATACATTAAAGTAAGGGACTTTGTTCCCAAGTATTTTGAAACTTATATATTTCCTTTTTAAACAATAAAAATTTCTTAAAACTAATATTTTTCCTTTTTTTTCTTTTTTTTTTTCATTAAAACTAATTTTTTTCCTTAAAACTACTAACTTTTTCTTTAGAATTACAATCTAAACTGGAAAGGGGAAAGAAGGGAACACCCATTCTTCATATTCATTTAAAATTGGATGGGGTAATCTTATTTTGCAAATATCATTTGCCAAAACCCAATGAATATCATCAGGAATGACTTCAAAATTTTTCTTTTTGGTACTCACAGGTTTCAAGAACTGGACCTGGTATGCCAGGTCTTTGTTTTTACCTTTCTTGTCTTGGATTATGTCTATGAAAGGAACAGTAGTTTCACTGTTTTCCTTTGGTACATTGATGATAGTGAACTCTCCCACCCTAAATGTTAGGATCTCGTACATGGCGAATGTACGAGGATAAGGGACCCTCCCTGGGGTGCCAGCCTCCACCCCCAAAGGTTATAAAACGCCAGAACATGAAAAGTATCCCAGGAGGTAGAGCATCACACAGGGAGGGCCTGGAAAATGGCTCAGCGAAAGACGCTGAGGGGGGTCATGGACAACCCAGTTCTTAGCATTGATCCCTTCTGAAGTGATGAACGTCATAATGGAAATGAGAGAAGGGGGGGTAGGCGGGAAAAACGGTCATGAGTGAGGAACAGGAGCATAGTTAGGCTTAAAAATACACTCACACACATCACCATGGCGAATGTGACATGGATAGGGGCAAACGGGGGGAATGCTCCCCAGAACAAAACAGCAGACATGAAAAGTAGCCCCCGTGGGTAGGGCCTGGAAACACCCCAGGAAAGAGAAGGTGGGGTTCCTGGAACCCCCCGTTCCAGCATCCCTCTACTTCTGTGATTTATTACTAATCAAATTTCATTTATTTAAATAATAACTACCAAAATAAACCAAAAAGACGCTGGGGATTAACTGTTACACACCCTAATGGCAAAAGTATACCTCCAAGTGACTATTTTATCAATTCCATAGCAATTTACTTGAATACTGTTATTCTCAGTCACTTTCCCCTTACTGTATGCAGTTGTGTACTTTAGACGTACACCTTAAGCAAACGACATCAATTGCACAAATAATTTTTTGAACTAAACCAGTTTTTTTGGGGGTGGGCAGTTGGTGACCCTTAAATTTTTGGGGTTTTTAAAAAATATTTAGGCCTAATATTTAAAAATATAAAACATTAATATTTTAAATGGTTTATTTAAAAATTTTTGTTCATTTATACCTCTATTATTTAATTCCAGAATATGAAATTCCTACTATTTGAGAATTTTTTTTTTTTTGGAGAAAAATTAGGTTAGGTAAAATGGTGGCAAAGTTAAACGCCCCAGTGCAAGTTGCCCCTGTTTTACGGTATACATATATAATCAGATATATTGGACTATATATTATATATATATATATAGCACTTAAATATATATATTATACTAACTCTCATGCCAAAGGATAGGTATACTACTATATATATATATAATATAATATATATATATATATATATGCTATAACAACTCTCCCAGGAAGAGCTTTCGCCCTGTCAGTTGGTCCAGCGTCTTCTCCTTCTGGCCCGAAACTTTAAACCCCAGAACACTCCAGAATTCCATTTATGGACAAAACGGTTTGGAAGACAATCCAGAATTAAGCACTCTCAGGTAGGGTTTTCGCCTTTCCAGTAGAACTAAGCTATCTTCTCCCATTAGGCCTCAAAATTCGCCTTCCTAGAGCTCTCTAGAGGAGCTTGCTTCTAGGCTCATAAGATACCAACGCTGGTCCAAGAGTAATGCAAGCAGAAGGAAAGGACCGGGTTGCTAGCCCTGTCGCCCTATAACCATGCGATGAAAATCTTCATATGTTCTGACCGTGACGAAACATCCAATGCATTATCTTCATCGTTATCATTATTATTATTATAGGCAATAAAATTTCTTTTATTCTGTCCAAAACTGTAGATGAAAAATTCTTTATCCATTTCGACCAAATGTCTGCAAGGGTATATGCTTTTATTTGGTAATGATAAAATTATAATTTCAAAAGAACTACTTCCAAATTTTTCTTCCTTCACAGAATATTTTAGTGAAAATCATATATAATAAGACTGGAATAGAAAATTTTGTAGCTCCTCTAGTTTTAAATATTAAATTTTAACAATTTTTATTTTAGAATTTTAATTTCAAATATACTTTAATCAAATAAATTTTTTAAAAATATTTTATTCTGTTTGGTAAAATTTCTTCTTCACTTCTAAACAATAAAATGGCTTCAATTAATACATCAGTAACTCTCCTAGAGTTTTCATCTTCTTCAGCCTCTTTCCAACCCTTCTCTTGTTCTTCTCATTTCTTCCTTCCCAGCTGTTTCCAATGCATCCAACTCCGACGACGGTCAAATCATATATATATATATATATATATATATTGTTTATGGTATATATATATATAGTATATATATATACTATATATATATTATATATATATATTATATATATATATATATATATATTACTATATATATATATATATATACAGTAATATTATAATATATTATAATATATATATATATATATACTATATCTATATATATATATATATATATATATATATATATACAGTATATACCATTGGCTATATATATATGTGACTATATATATATATATAGTGTGTCCCGATTTTAACTACAAGAAATCTGGTCACATTACCGAGTTATAGCGAATATTCAGATATAACTTTACTCCTTGAAAAATCATTAATTTTAAATTTTTTATCTTTGTGTAAGGTGAATAAAATATCAGCAGTATTTTATTTATCCTTAATAATTGAATAAATTTGTACATATAATGTTATTTACAGTATAGTATATAAACATATTTTATTGACTAGTTAATTAGTAGGATATTTAACGTCGCTGCGCTCCTCTTGCTCCTAACGGAGCAAGCTTGTCCATCTGAGCACTCGCTGCGACTCAGCGCATTGTGGCAAGGCTCACCCCGCTCGCTACGCTCGCGCATTGGCGGCAAGGCTCACTCCGCTCGCTACGCTCGCGCATTGGCGGCAAGGCTCACTCCGCTCGCTACGTTCGCCAAGATGAAACAGGGCAGACCACCATGCCGGTGGGCTCCCTTCGCTCGCTGCGCTCGCTATCGTTCGCCCGTGGTTTTCCCGGCGGAAGAACTGCCCGACATTTGTGATGGTGAAACAGGACAATATTTAATCGGATATAGGAAATCAAAATGTGACCAATAATAATAATAATAATAATAATAATAATAAAAATAATAATAATAATAATAATAATAATTAATAATAATAATAATAATAATAATAATAATAATAATAATAATAATAATAATAATAATAATAATAATATAATAATAATAATAATAATAATAATCCAAATTGCATACAATTTTTAATATTTATTTATTATTTAAACGTTAATGGCGAAAGGATCGTAGTGACAAAAATATGGTGCTCCACATCATTCAACAAATTGACACGAACCGGGAAGATTTTTTGGCAAGTTTAAAATTAATAGGATATAGATTTATTACATTACAGTACAGTACTGTACACATCTTAAATTGAACAAGAAAAAGTTTTTTTAAATGAAGAAAATATACAATGTATAAGCCTTTATAAGATTTGGAGAAATATTTTTTGTGTGGAAATTGGGTTAAACTTGTTAAAATTTTGTATTATAACTACTTAAACCATTCAATTAAATATAAAAAAATATTATCTCCAAATTTATAAGGCTTATACATTGTATATTTTGCTTCATTTTAAAAAACTTTTTCATTACAACATAAGATGTGTACAGTACTGTACTGTAATGTAAATAATCTATATCCTATTAATTTTAAACTTGCCAAAAAATCTTCCCGGTTCGTGTCAATTTGTTGAATGATGTGGAGCACCATATTTTTGTTGAATGGTTTTTATGACCAAAAAAAATTATTAATAAAATTATTATTATTATTATTATTATTATTATTATTATTATTATTATTATTATTATTATTATTATTATTATTATTATTATTATTATTATTATTTATTTATTATTATTATTATTATTAATTATTATTATATATTAATTATCTTTACTATTATTATTATTTATTCTATATTAATTTTTGGTCAGCATTTTTTTTGATTTCCTATATGCCGATTTAAATATTTGTCCGGGGGGGGTGGTAGGAACAGGGGGGGAGGTGGTTGGGGGGGGGGGGGGGGGGGGTGGGGCTAAGGGGGGGGGGGGGGGGGGGGGGGGGGGGGAGGGGGGGGGGGGGGGGGGGGGGGGGGGGGGGGGGGGGGGGGGGGGGGGGGGGGGGGGGGGGGGGGGGGGGGGGGGGGTGTGGTGACCATCACAAATGTCGGGCAGTTCTTCCGCCGGGAAAACCACGGGCGAACGATAGCGAGCGCAGCGAGCCCACCGGCATGGTGGTCTGCCCTGTTTCATCTTGGCGAACGTAGCGAGCGGAGTGAGCCTTGCCGCCAATGCGCGAGCGTAGCGAGCGGAGTGAGCCTTGCCGCCAATGCGCGAGCGTAGCGAGCGGGGTGAGCCTTGCCACCAATGCGCGAGCGCAGCGAGTGCTCAATGGACAAGCTTGCTCCGTTAGGAGCAAGAGATGCGTAGCATCGTTGCTTGTATCCTACTAATTAACTAGTCAATAAAATATGTTTATATACTATACTGTAAATAACATTATATGTACAAATTTATTCAATTATTAAGGATAAATAAAATACTGCTGATATTTTATTCACCTCACACAAAGGTAAAAATTTTAAAATTAATGGATTTTTCAAGGAGTTAAAGTTAATATGCGAGTATCGCCCTATAACTCGGGAGGTCACTAACCTAACCCAAGCGTTCTACGAGGGACAACATATATATATAGTATATATATATAATATATATATATATATATTATAGTATATATTAGTATTATATGTATATATATATAGTGATATATATGAATATATATATTATATTATGATATATATATATATAGATATATATAGTATACTGGTATATAATATTATATATATATATATATATATATATATGTATATATATATATTTATATAGTATATATATAATATACTATATATATATAATATATACTATATATATAATATAGTTATATATATATGATTTGACCGTCGTCGGAGTTGGATGAATTAGAAACAGCTGGGAAGAAAAAATTGGAAGGAAACAAGAAGAAGGGTTGAAGAGGCTGAAGGAAGATGAAACTCTAGAGAGTTACTGTATGTATTAATTTGAAGCATTTTATTGTTTAGAAGAAGAAATTTTACCAACCTGAATAAAATATTTGAAAAATTTATTTGATCAAATATTTAAAATTAAAAATCAAAATAAAATTGTTAAAATTAATTGGTTAATTATGAGGAGCTACAAAATTTTCTATTCCAGTCTTATAATATGATTTTCACTAAAATATTCTGTGAAGGAAGAAAAATTTGGGAATAGTTCTTTTAAATTATAATTTTGGATTACAAATAATTACATCTACTTCTAGGTAATATTTGGTCGAAAATGGATAAAAGTATTCAGCGAAGTCAAGGAAAGAAAAAAAGATTTTTATTGCAATAATAATAATAGATAACGATGAAGATTAATGATTGGATGTTTCGTCACGGTCAGAACATATGAAGATCTTCTTCGCATGGTTATAGGCGACAGGGCTAGCAACCCGGTCCTTTCCTTCTGCTTTGCATTACTCTTGGACGCAGCGGTTGGTATCTATGAGCCTGAGTAAACAAGCTCCTCTAGAGAGCTTTAGGAAGGCGAATTTTGAGGCCTAATTGGGAGAAAGATGCTAGTTCTACTGAAAGGGCGAAAAACCCTACCTGAGAGTGCTTAACTCGAGGAACTGCATCCCAAACCGTTGCGTCAGAGTTAAATGGCCTTTCTGGATGTTCTGGGGTTGTTGACGCTCGGGCCATGCGTGAGAAGGACCGCTGGACCAACTGAAACAGGTGCGAAAGCTCTTCCTGGGAGTTGTTATAGATTAATATATATATATATATATATATATATATTATATATATAGATATAGATTGTGGCTCTATCTATATATATATATATATATATATATATATATATATATATATATATATATATATACCGTAAACAGGGGCAACTTTGCCACTGGGGGTAACTTTGCCACCATTTTACCTAACCTAATTTTTCTCCAAAAAAAAAAAAATTCTCAAATAGTAGGAATTTCATATTCTGGAATTAAATAATAGAGGTATAAATGAACAAAAATTTTTAAATAAACCATTTAAAATATTAATGTTTTATATTTTTAAATATTAGGCCTAAATATTTTTTAAAAACCCCAAAAATTTAAGGGTCACCAACTGCCCACCCCCAAAAAAACTGGTTAGTCAAAAAATTATTTTGCATTGTGTGTTTGTTTAAGGTACGTTAGTACACACTGCATACAGAAGGGGAAATGACTGTGAATAACAGTATTCAAGAAAATTGAAGAATTGTAAAAATAGTCACTTTTGGGGTAACTTTGCCATAGGGTGGTAAAGTAACCCCCACGTCTTTTTTGGTTATTTTTGAGTTTATTTAAATAAATGAATTGATAGTAATAATCACAGAAGTAGAGGGATGCTGGAACGGGGGGTTCCAGGAACCCCACTCTCTTTCCTGGGGTGTTTTCCAGGCCCTACCCGCGGGGGCTACTTTTCATGTCTGCTGTTTTGTTCTGGGGGGCTTCCCCCCAGGTTGCCCCCTATTCCTGTACATTCGCCATGTATGTGTGTGAGTGTATTTTAAGCCTAACCATATGCTCCTGTTCTTTCATGACCGTTTTTCCCCCTACCCCCCCTTCTTCTATCCTATGACGTCATCACTCAGAAGTGGATCAATGCTAGAACTGGGTTCCATGACCCCCTCAGCGTCTTTCCTGAGGCATTTTCCAGGCCCTCCCTGGTGTGAGCTACCTTCCTGGATACTTTTCATGTCTGGCGTTTTAACCTGGGGGGGCTGCACCCCAGGGGGTCCCTTATTCCTGTACATTCGCCATGTACGAGATCCTAACATTTAGGGTGGGAGAGTTCGCTATCATCAATGTACCAAAGGAAAACAGTGAAACTACTGTTCCTTTCATAGACATAATCCAAGACAAGAAAGGTAAAAACAAAGACCTGGTATACCAGGTCCAGTTCTTGAAACCTGTGAGTACCAAAAAGAAAAATTTTGAAGTCATTCCTGATGATATTCATTGGGTTTTGGCAAATGATATTTGCAAAATAAGATTACCCCATCCAATTTTAAATGAATATGAAGAATGGGTGTTCCCTTCTTTCCCCTTTCCAGTTTAGATTGTAATTCTAAAGAAAAAGTTAGTAGTTTTAAGGAAAAAAATTAGTTTTAATGAAAAAAAAAAAGAAAAAAAAGGAAAAATATTAGTTTTAAGAAATTTTTATTGTTTAAAAAGGAAATATATAAGTTTCAAAATACTTGGGAACAAAGTCCCTTACTTTAATGTATAGAAAAACCTTGAAAAAAATGGGAAAAATACCAGTGGGCAAAGTTGCCCCCGAAATTTTCACAAAAAAGGAGAAAAAATATATTTATGTCAAAGTTTTATGAAAATAATTTACTTGAAAATCTTTGAAAGACTCATAGCAAAGTTGCCCCACAATATAAAGTCCTTATCTAAAATTTAACCTATAGAAAATTACATATGAAATAAACGTGGCAAAGTAACCCCGACCTGTGGTCTAACTTTGCCACCCTCAAATTTGACCATATAAAAAAAAAGAAAAAACATACTGAAGAATGCTTTTAGGTAAGTGAAGTAACCTCTATTAACTCTTTTTATGTATATTAAAGATGTTTTAAATTATACAGCAGTTCCAATACCCCTTCTAGGCCTAAATATTGACTATTAATACAGATTTTATATATACAGTGTATATATATATATATATATATATATATATATATATATATATTATATAATATATATATATATATATATATATATATAATATATATATATATATATATATTATATATATATATATATAAATGACAAAAAGGTGGTATAACAGGCTGGTTTTGGGGTGTCGGGAGAAAATGAGAATGGTAGGAAAGGTGATTGATTTCTGTGAGGGGGAGAGGTATGTGTGTAAGTTAATACTTTCTTTAAACACAAGAGTATCCATAAGTTTACTAGAGTTGGTGTAGGTAAGATGGTATCGAGTGAAAGTATCGTTGATTTTGTGTTGGGTGAGAGTGTTGAGTATGTGTTGGATGTTAAATCAGTGAAGGGTTTAAGAATGGGATTATCGGATCATTATGTTGTCTTATGTAAAATTAAGTTAGTGGGGATTTGGATGGAGAGGAAGGTGATACGGAGGAAGTGGGTAAAATTAAGAGTGAGAAGTTTAGTTGAACAATGTAATAAGGATAAGTATGTAAGAACTGCTCGCAAGTAAATCAGTGAATGTGAATAAGTTGAAACTGAGATAAATCGGTAAGAAATGAAGGAAGCAATTGTTAGCAGTGCAAAAAGAGTATGTGGGTGTGCTAGTAGGAGTAAGAATGTTCAACAGTGGAGTGTGTGGAATGAAGAGGTGATGCAAGCGTTTTAAAAAGTAAAAAAGAAGTGTGGTTGAAAATGTATATAAGCAAATGTATGAAGGTTTCAAAAGAATAGAAGCTTGGATTGATATAAGGAGGAAAAAGGAATGCTTAAAAGATGCATACGTGAGAGAAAAGAAGAGGTAAATGAACAGTTTTGGAAGGAGGATGAAGGGGACATACAAGGGAATAGGAAGCCTTTCTGGAGGAAAGCGCGAAAGGTTAAGAATTAGAATAAGGGGAACCTGCTTTGAATAATGAATAGGGATGGTGTTTTGTAACTGATGAAATGGCTGTCAGTGGAGTGTGGAAAGAACACTTTGAAAATCTTATATATTGGCAGTATGAAGAGGTGATAGTGAATGTGTGTGGTTTGATGGTACAAGAAGAAGTAGGTATTTGGGAATGGAGGTTTTAGCAAAGAGGAGGAAATGGGTTGAGTGAGAAAGTTGAAGAATGGTAATTCTGCAGGTATAAGATGAAATTACTGGTTGAATGATCAAGAACGGAGGTAAGATGGTGAGGTAATTGATTGGATCTTGAAGTTATGTAATAAAGCGTTTATGGAGGTATAGTTCCAAGGGATTGAGGAGACAATAATAGTACCTTATATAAGGGTAAGGGAGATAAAGGGAACTGCAGAAATTATAGGGTATTTAGTTTATTGAGTGTTGTAGGGAAGAAAAATGCTGGTATTTGGTCGAAAGAGTGCGCGGACTGAGGACTGATTGGTGAAGACAAGGTGCGTTTAGGAGTAGTAAGAGGATGTGTGGATCAAATCTTTACATTAAAGCAAATGATAGAGAAAATGAGAGAGAAGAAGAAATAAATTGTATTTAGATTTTTTTGGATTTGCAACAGGGGTATGATAGGGTTAATAGGGAAGGTTTATGGCAGGTGTTAGTGATATATAGTGTTGGTGATAGGCTTCTGAATGGAATCAAAAGTATGTAAATGACGAATAGTGGGGCGTGTGTAAGAATAAATGGTGTCAAAAGTGATTGGGTTTTAGTACTAATAGCGGAGTGAGGCAGGGTTTTGTTATGCCTCCTTTGTTATTCAATTTGTATTGGATGGGGTTATGAAAGAAATTGAGGTGGGGATGGCAGGAAATGGTGTTAGTATGATGGAGATGAGTGGAGGGTGCCTACCTATTATTCGGATAATTTGGTTTTGTGTGGGCGAATCTGAAGAGTTTGAGAGGATTGGTAGAGAGAATTTGGCAGGGTGTGTAAAAGGAGGGTTTTGAAGTAAACTGTAGAATAAGAGTTTAAAGTTCATGGTTGTGAGTGAGGAACTCCTACAGTGTGAGTTTAATGTTTAGATGGTGAGCAGCTTGGAAACAAGTGTCTGAGTTTAAAAAATATTTAGGGTATATGTTGGATAGAAGGGAACGGATGATGCAGAGTTTATTAGGAAAGTTTTGAATGGCAGGAAGGTGGCTGGTGCAATTAATCGTTGTGAATGTAAAGGGACTAGTTTTTAGTGCGCTAGGGTCTACATGACGGTATGTTTGTTCACCTGTGTGTTATTGTATAGTAGTGCGACTATGGTCTGGAATAAGAGGTATAAATCTAAAGTTTCAATGTGTTTCAGATGGACAATCTTAGGGGCATTCGCTAGGTGTGAGAAGATTGATAAAATGGAGGAATGACATATTAAGAGAGTTGTGTGGTGTGAAGAAAGGGGTAAATCGAGAGAATAAATGAAAGTATGTTGAGATGTTTTTGGTCATGGTTGGAAAGGATGAATGATAGTCGGTTTTTAGGCAGATGTATAGTGGCGAGTGTGTTGAAAACCGACCGGCTGGGTAGATCCGAAGAAAAAGTGATTGGAGTCAGTAAAACGAATGCTGACGACAGAAATGTGAGTTGTGGCAGAGGCGAGAATAAAGGTGCATAATAAAAGAGAAATGGGGGTTTTGTGAGGGGTATGGTTGTGGCCCACCTGGGTCAAGGGATAAACCCTTACACTGGACGATTTACCATAGTGATGGTCCGTCGCAGTCCCGTGAAGCTATAGGGTGGGATTTTCTGATTGCGATGAGTCTTACTAATTAATGTACAAGGGGTGGGGGTAAGACTGGGTTTCTTTTCGACTTTTTGTTATATTCTTACTACTGCTTTTTCTTTTCCTGATGCTTGTTCGCACGCTTTACCACAGTCTTGGGGAGAAAAAGGTAGATGAAGAATATATAATATATATTATATATAATATATATATATATATATATATATATATATATATATATATATATATATATATATATATATATATATATAGTATATTATATATATAATATATATATATATAATTATATAATATATATAATATATATTATATATAATATATATAATTATATAATATAATAATAATATTAATAATAATAATAATAATATAATAATAATAAATAATAAATCATAAATCATAAATGAAATAAATTATATGGCCCCATAAAGGGAGGGGGAGAGAGGGGGGGTAAAAAGAAAAGGGTAGGGGGAGAAGGAGGGAGGAAGAGGAAGAGAACTAATAAAACTTTATTAAGTACTAAACTCAACTTTATATATTGTATACCTCTTTTAAAATATTGTATTTACTGTATTTTAATGCTAAATACCCTAAAAAGACTTGAAATATAAAGTTTGAAGTAATTTCAAAAAAACAAAGAAAATTCTTTGACATTTGTCTTTTAATAAATATTTAAACGTGTTTTTTTTTTTTTTAAAAAATTACATATTAAATGTGCGCGAGAGAGAAAGCTGGAGCTGGAGTCTAACTTTGCCACCCTCAAATTTGACCATATAAAAAAAAAGAAAAAACATACTGAAGAATGCTTTTAGGTAAGTGAAGTACAAATGCAGATCTGTATTTTAAGCATTTAATATGTTAAAAAAATTAATAATTTTTTTCAGGATTTATGCGGAAAAAAAAAAAGGTGGCAAAGTTGCCCCTGTTTACGGTGTATATATATAAATTATATATATATATATTTTATATATATATATAAATATATATATATATATATTATATATATATACATATATATATATATATATATAAGTATATATATTATATATATATATATATATATATTATATATAAAAGTATAAATGCCCTCTAAAATGCCCAAATTGGACAAATGCCCAGATAAATGCCCAGGGCATTTGCCCAATTCTTAAGTGCCCAGGCATTTACCCATCTATATATATATATATATATATATATATATATCTATAATATATATATATATAGATATAATATATATATAATATACTATATATATATATATATATATATATATATATATTTATATATATAATATATATATATATATATATATATATATTATATTATAATATATATATATATATATATATATATATATATATACTGTTCTTACGCCCGTGCTTTTTGAAAAATTCACCAAGGCTGTTGAATCCGGTCGTTTCGATGAGAGTGACACAAGTGTTGCCATATCTTTCCTGGCACTCTCCAACGCATCAATCCCATGTCGTCTTCGTAACGATTTAATCTCACACAGATGTCGGCGACGGGGGAGTAATTCAAGGGACAGCGTTTTCTATACGGGTTTCCGTAACATTAGAAAAGAACAATTATGGAAAACTAAGCAACGATAATAGTTGAAATCAAATAAAGAATATATATATATATATATATATATATATATATATATACATATATATATATATATATATATATAATATAAGTATATATATATATATATATATATATATATATATTATATATATATATATATAATATATATATATATATATATATAAAAATAATATAATATTTTTATATATATATTTTATCATCTTCCTTCTTCTTTCCCCCAGACTGGGGGTAAGGTACGTGACATGCATCGGCAAAAAGGAAAGTATAGAAGAATATGACACAAGTCGAAAAAGAAAGCCCAGACTTACCGCCCCCTCTATACCTATTCGTGAGAACTCTCCGCAGTCAGAAAATCCACCCTAAAGCTTTACGGACCGCGACGGAGCCTCACTATGGCATATCGTCAATCGTAGGGATTCATTCCTGGCCCATGGTAGGCCACAACCATATCCCTTCACAAAACATCTCCATTCACTCCTATTATGCACCTTTATTCTCGCCTCTGCCAAACTCACACCTCTCTCCTTCAGACATTCGTTCACTGACTCAATCCACTTTTCCTTCGTCTCCCAGCCGGTCGATTCTCCAACCACACTCACTACTTACATCCGCTTAACCAACGACTATCATTCATTCTTTCCATATGACCAAAACCATCTCAACGTAAAAATTTCATTTTTCTCTGCATTATACCCCTTTCTTCACAACCACATAACTCCTCTAATACGTTCATTCCTCATTTTTATCAATTCTTTTCACACTTAACACGCCCCTAAGTTTGTCCATCTGAACACGTTGACTTTAGATTTATACCTCATATTCCAGACCATAGTCTCACTACTATACATTAACACAGGTAACAACATACCCTCGTGTAAGACCCTAGCTCACTCAAGACTTATTTTCTTTACGTCCACCAACGATTTAATTGCACCAGCCACCTTCCTGCCATTCACAACTTTCCTACTACACTCTGCATCATCCGTTTCCTTCTCATCCAATAATAATATATATATCCTAAATATTTAAACTCAGACACTTATTCCAGCTGCTCACCATCTAACATAACTTCACACCGAGGACTGTCATCACTCACAACCATAACCTTACTCTTATCTTCGTTTACTTTCAAACCCCTCCTTTTACACACCCTGCCAAATCTCTCTACCAATCCTCTCAAACTCTCTTCAGATTCACCACACAAAACCAAATCTCCATCATTCTAACACCATTTCCTGCCACCCCCATTTCTAATTCTTTTATAACCCCATCCATATACAAATTGAATAACCAAGGGGACATAACACATCCCTGCCTCACTCCGCTATTAATAAATATTAAACCAATCACTTTTGACACCATTTATTCTTACACACGCTTCACTATCTTCATACATACTTTTGATTCCATTCAGAAGACTACCACCAACACCATACATTACTAACACCTGTCATAGGGCTTCCTTATTAAACCTATCATACGCCTGTTGCAAATCCATAAAACCTAAATACAATTTATTCTTCTTCTCCCTCATTTTCTCAGTCATTTGTTTCAATGTAAAGATTTGGATCCACACATCTCTACCACTCCTAAACGCACCTTGCTCTTCACCAATCAGTCCTTCAGTCACTCGACGCACTCTTTCGACTAAAATACCAGCATATATCTTCCCTACAACACTCAAATAAACTAATTCCGCTATAATTCCTACAGTTCCCCTTATCTCCCTTCCCTTATATAAAGGGTACTATTAAACTGCTCTCCTCCAATCCCTCGAACTATACCCTCCATAAACGCTTTATTACACAACTTCCAATCCAATCAATCACCAATCTCGCCTCCGTTTTGATCAATTTCACCAGTAATTTCATCTATACCTGGAGTTTACCATTCTTCAGCTTTCTCACTCTACCCATTACCTCCTCCTTGCTAATGACGCTCATCACCAAAATATCTATTCCTTCTTGCAAACCATCAAATCCCACACACATTACCTATCACCTCTTCATTACTGTTAATATTATAAAGATTTTTTGAAGTGTTCTTTCCACTCCCCTCACATCCATTTTCATCAGTTACAAAGCACCATCCTATTCATTATTCTAAGCAGGTTCCTTTTATTCTCATTAAACCATTCGGGCTTTCCTTCCAGAAGAGCTTCCTATTCCCTTAATAGTGTAAGTCCCCATTCATCTCCTTCCAAACTGTTCATTTAACCTATTTTTTTCTCCGACTTATGCACCTTTTAGTATTCTTTTTTTTCCTCCTAATATACTTCCAAACATCTTTCTTTTGAAACTTCATTATCCTTTAGTACATTCATCCACGCTTCTTTTTTTACTTTTAACCGCTTGCATCACCTCTTCATTACACACTCACTGTTAACATTCTACTTCCTACTTTAGCACAATCACATACTTCTCTTGCACTACTAAAAATAGCTCCTTCATTTGCTTCAGATTGTTCAATTTCAACTTGTTCACATTCAAACGATTTACTAGCGAGCGCTCTCTTATATACTTAGCCTTATTACCTTGTTCACTTAACTTCTCACTCTTGATTCTACCCACTTCTTTCCGTATCACCTTCCTCTACATCCAAGCCCCCACTAACTTAATTTTACATAGAACAACATAATGATCCGATAATCCCATTCCTATCCTCTCACTGATTTAACATCCAACACATACTTCAACATCTCCTTCTTCACCACAGAAAATCAATCATACTTTTCTTTCAGAACACATCTCTACCTAATATATTTATAATATATATATATTATATATAATATATATATATATATATAGTATATATATATATATATATATATATATATATTATATATATATATATATATATAAATATAAGTTGCAATAGATTTGCTTATAGGGAACCGACACTTAAAGATGAATAAGAAGATGAAGCATAATTTTAGCAAAATTTATTATAATGGACGTTTCGGGTATATAACGTTACCCATCATCAGCACTGCAATTGAGATAATATAATATAATTTTATAATACAAAAAATAAATAAAATGAACTAATATAAAAACTGTAATACAATGAATGAATACTTATGTAGATTTAAAATAAATCACCCGAAAAAATTCCTAAGATAAAGTTAGGCTACATCATTGATTCTGTCTTCTATTTTAATGATTATAATACTCTCAGGTCCCTTAAAAAATACTCTATAAAGCTGCCCGACAATCTCCATGCCTCAGGTTGCAGTCCCGGCATTTTGTCCGGCCTCTCAAAACTCACAAACCTGAACCTTCCCACTTCGACCCATTCTCTCCGTCATGTAACACCCCTCCTACAACTTAGCTAAATTTATTATTTTATACATAGACCTACCACCTCGACCAATGCACCATTAAAGATTCTTTTGATTTTGCTAAATTCATTACATCCTGCACTTTCCGAACTGCCACATGACCAGTTTTCGATATTAATGCTCTTTTCACGCAACATTTTTCCGCCAGAAAACTCTCAACATTATGTGCCGCAATCTCTTTCAGATCTGCCCTCTTATTGCAATATTAATAAATCTCAAGTTCACACAAACCTCCATAACCTTGCAATAAGATAACATCGTTTTTCTCTTTGGATCAAAAATAATATTCACAATTGACGGTATGGACCATGGGCTCCACTTGGCCCAGCCTTGCCAAACTTTTTTATGATTTTTCATAAACAATTTGGTTAGAGAAACTGCCATTGAATCCCAAAATCCTTTTATTTTATAGAACGATATGTAGATGAATTGTTTTGTTATATTTCGGGATCCCGTTCATGCACCTTTATTCTTAAACTATCTTAACAACCAACATATCTAACATACTCTTTACCCTGTAGAATCTTGACAACCTTATTATTTTAAACTTTGTTGAGTGAAATTAGTTTGTCAATAATGATTCCTTCTCCACCTCTTTATACAGAAAACCTTCCTCTACTACACTAGGTCTTAATTTTTTTTAGTTTTATCTCCTCCAAATACAAATTGTCTTCATTACAATGCAAAATTTTCGGTGCCTTTAACTTATGCTCCTCATGGTGGTTTTTCCACCTTGAAATACAATACCTGTCCCAATTTACTTTTTGCAATCTCTTTCCTCACTACACTATTACAAACTTAATGAACGACTTTCTCAATAAATATTTCCGCCCTAAATTTCCAGTCCCAACCATTCCCAAACAACTTATCTATCCGACTCCGCACTCCGACTGCACTTAAACAAAAATTTTCGACTCCGACTCCGACTCCGGCTCCACAAAAACAATATTTCGACTCCGACTCCGACTCCTACTTCACTCAAACAAAAAATTTCGACTCCGACCCCGACTCCAGCAGTCAAATTCAAAATTTCGACTCTGACTCAGCTTAGTGCTTAAAGAGTTAAAGTAAAACTTTTTTGTTTCAACTATTTTTTTTTCGCTTGCTTTTGAGAAAAAAAATATACCACTTTTCAATGAATCTAATCTCCAAATGCTATTCGGTAAAGTTACCATAAAGACAAAAGAATGCAGGCGCAACACATAACAAACAAATATATTTGAGTTAGGGAACAAATGTATAACGTAATTATAATTTAAATTATTTTTTTTTTTTTTTTTTTAAAAGCCGTGTCCTTTTTTTTTTTTTTTTTTTTTTTTTTTTTTTTTTTTTTTTTTTTTTTTTTTTTTTTGACGCAACGTTATAAGCGATAGTGAAGTCGTCTATAAATTTAATAATAATAAATAATATATTAATAATAATAATAATAATAATATAATAATAATAATAATAATAATAATAATAAATAATAAATGTAAAATTAACGTAACAAACAATAAGAATAAAAATAATTTCTATAAATATCTCCGACTCCGACTCCACTAGCACAGAATTTTCTGACTCCGACTCCATTTACACAGGAATTTTTGACTCCTACTTAAGTCAACTTACAATGTAAGGTCCTTCAAATTTCTGACATAGCTTTGAGCTATGATTGGGTTTCTTAACTGCTTTTATGAAAACATAATCTCCTATTTTAAATTCTCTTTGTTTGGCTTTTTTATGCTGTTGTTCCAATGTCTTAGTTGTTTCTTCCTCCAACATCTCTTGCTAATTCTCTTATATTATCAATCCTTTCTATTATGGTATCTACTTCATCGGAAATGAATCTCTTTTCCTCCGCTTTATTTTCATAAGGGGAAACATAATCAGGCATTTCATAAGGTAGCCTTTTTACATAACCATGTAATAGAAAATGAGGGGAAGAACCAATAGATAGATTATAGGCGGAGTTGATTGCTATCTGGGCAAAACTGATATACTTATCCCAATCTTTGTGATTGTCTTTTACGTAATGACGTAGAAAAGACTCGATGTCGGAGTTTATTCTTTCAACTACTTCGTTCTGTGAAGCTTTATAAGGCAGAATATTCACTTTCTTTATTCTCCAAGCTTTGCATAGTTCCTTGAACACCTCACTCGTAAATTCAAGGGCATTATCCGATACAAGGACTTGAGGAGCAGAATGCCTACAAATGACTCTCTCCTGTAGTGCTCTAGCGAATTCTTTACTTGTTCTTGTCTTACAAGCTACTAATTCTACATAACGGGTGAGCACATCTCGAAATACTAGGATATATTGGGCTTGAGATTCTGTACAAGTTGGAAGTTTCCCAATACTATCTACATGGACCCGCGAAAACGGTGTGTAGGGCTAGGGCCATCTGTTAATCTCCGCTGTAGGAGGTTTAGGTCTTTTGGCTTTGGCACAAGATATACATTGCGTGCAATATTCTTTTACTAGTTTACTGAGATGAGGGAAAACGTACTTTTCTCTCACTCTCTTCTCTGTTCTCAGACGTCAACCATGACCGCTGCCTAACGAAGCATGGCATTGATCTATCACCGTGAAGATCATACCGTCAGGGACTTGGATGAGATAGGGTCCTTTCTGCGTAGCGTAGAACAAAACTCCTTTAATGAAAATATGTGGGTAGGTATTCGGATTTTCCTTAGCCCATTGTACCAAGTCACTCAACCTTGGACAATTTTCTTGTTCCCTTTTAAACGTCTCCTTTTTTAAGACGAAATCCTTACGGGGTAAACAAGGTCTTTTCTTTTCCTGGATATAAAAAACGTTAGGGGCCGGATGTCTACTCAAATAATCCGGTGGAACATTGGTTTTCCCTTTCTTATACACAATAGTGGGGGAAAAGCTATTCACAAATAAATTCCATCTTGCCAATCTACCTGTTTGTTGTTTGTTTCGGAAAATAAAACAAAGAGGTTGATTATCAGTGATAATGGTAACTTTATAACCAAAAATTGTATTTTTAAATTTCTGAAGGCAAAACACCACGGCTAAACATTCTTTTTCTATCGTATCGTAATTTTCCTCACTACCTCAGAGTACACGAGAAACGAATGAAAGGGGCTTTTCCTTTCCTTCATCTGTAAGTTGGTACAACACGCCACCGATGCCGTAGTTACAAGCATCAGTATTTACAAAAAATTCTATACTGTAATCTGGAAATGTTAACTGTGGTTGTACCACCAACTTATCTTTCAATGTGTCGAAAGCTTCCTGGTGCTTTTCCGTCCATTTGAACTTGACATCTTTCTTCACCAGATCGTACAAAGGCTGTGCAACTACTGCAAAATTCTCTATAAGGAAACGAAAATACGAGAAGAAACCTAAAACACTCTGCGTTTCTTTTACATTCGTAGGAGGTATAAAACTTTTCATGGTTTCGCTTCATGGTTTCGACCTTAGCTGGGTCCGGGGATATTCCATCTCTTCCTATCTTAAACCCTAGATAAAGGACTGATGTCTGTAGAAAACTACACTTAGACAACTTTACTCTCAAATTATTTTCTCGAAATGCCGTAAGAACTTTTCTCAAATTCTGAAAGTGTTCTTTTGCATTCTTGCCCATCACTAGGACGTCATCAAGATAGACTTGTGCAACCGGTCCTAGGAGGTGATTCAACGCCATTTGCATTGTCCTAGCGTAAATTGAGGGCGCATTCTTATGCCCAAACATAAGTCAAGTGGGGCAAAAGAGGCCTTTTCTAGTTCTAAATGCCATTAGCTTTTGTGTCTCTCCTTCGACACCTAGTGAGTGATACGCGTCGATAAGGTCGACCGAGGAAAACGCCGTGTTGTCTCCTAGTGACTTAAATATCTCTTCTATGCTAGGTAGTGGGAACACGTCTTGAACGCTGTATGAATTTAAATACCTATAGTCAATGCAGACTCTTGGTTTAGGAGAGTTCTTCTTTGCCACTACCAATAATGGTGAACTATGTGGACTATAACAAGCTTTTATATAACCCTTTTTTAATGATGCATCTGTGAAATTATCTATATCCTGTAGATACTTATAGGGTAAGCGGTACTGCTTACGAAATATAACTTTTGGAGCGTCAGGAAGAAGCTCAATTTTAAATTTCTGAAGGGGGCATACGGGAACAGTATCCTCGTCCAATGCCAATACATCATGGAATTCCATTAAAAGCTCGAGGAAATCCTCCAAATACTTTAGCTTCTCTAAGACACTATTCTCAGCATCTTCTTTAGACATTTTTTCCTCGATGATTTCTCTATAAACTTGTCTTAACTTTGTCTTAGAAAGACCTTTGGAACATGTAACCACATTGGCGGAGGCTGTCTGTTTCCTCTGTCCTCCTGTCTCTTGGCTTAACCCAACATGTTCGTTGTTTAAACTTATTATGGGATGACTCTTCCCTAAGTGCATTCCTTTCCTCAGATAAATTTGTTGATCACTCAAATTTACATAACTGAGTATAATTACATTATTGCGCACGGGACTTACCGTGTTTGCTAAATAAAGAGGGCCTTTAGAAAGTGCTGGTGTCATTAAACACATTCTTTCCAACTCAAAACCATCTCGAGTTTCGGGCCTTACCTTCAAATGACCAGAAGACTGCGCTGGTAAGAAAGTATTCTCTATGATTCTCAAATCAACTTCAATTTCTTCATCGAGCATAAGATAACCATCTTTGGTATGGTTTGTGGTCGCTGAATTCTCTAAGTTTTCAGTTCGACTCAAATTTTCCATTATTTTAGAAGAAGCGGGCTTATTCTTTGGCCTAGCTCCCTGGCTCTCGAAGCTATGATAATTAGTGGGGTGAGTATCTTTCGTCTCCACCTCCGCTCTCTTTATCACACTATCTTGATCAATAGGAAAAGTTTCGTTTAACTCAAAACTTACTTTCTTTCCTCTAGGCAACTGTTGCCTACTTAAAGAATTTTCGGACAGAGTTGGATCTCTTACTTGCCTGAGACCCCCATCCGTATATTCTCGGATCAAATACATTCCTTGCTTGGCAAAAACAGGAATGCCCACTACTTTACCTTCTTTGATGGACATTTTAGAAGAAAACAAATCTATGGTTATAGGCAAATTAGCGAGAATATTATTACCAAGTAGCACATCCCAACTAGGATCACCTTTTACTTCGCTCACCTGAAACGTAGTGAGGTAATATCTTTCGTGCATTCTGAGATATAATTGGACCTCTCCCCTTAACTTGGTGGGGTTGTTGTCTACTCCTTGAACAATGAGATGTGTTGCATGAAGAGGTACCTTAAAACTTCCTTCTCTCTCTAACTCTCGTAACCTCTTCGGAGTAACCAAGCTAATACTGGACCCTGAATCTAAAAGAACGCAAGTCTTGACTTCCTTTTCTCCTATAGTAGGCGCAAGATAAACATTAGTGTAAAAGTGATGTCCTAACTTGAAAGGTCGATCGACACTTTCTTGGAAAAATGTTCGAGCTACTATCTTATCTGTTTCTCGGCTATTTACCTGTCCATTGTTTTCTCCTCTCATTCTCTCCTTGTTTTTGCTGCTTGACAAAAATTTTCCTGATTAGCATCAGAGTCTGGGGTGAAGAAGCTTCCCTCAAGGGCCATCTCTTCTCCTTCCTCTTCTTCACTTATCTCAGTCTCCTAAATGACTATCAGCTACATAAACTCTCGTCTTCTTCTTTCCACTCCTTACGCGGGATCTATATTCTTCTCTTTTCTTAGAGAAGACCCTTTGACTTTTCCTTTCTGAACTCGGGCGTTCTCATCTCTTCGCTTTCAAGCCCTTTTCCAAATCTTCTGCACTGTTGAATCAAATGACCATCTGGTCAACTTCCGAAGAAGGCCACCAAGTAGGGGCTTCTTTGCACTTGAGGGTAGACCCACGCTTGTGGAACTTTTTACAAAAACGACAATATGGTGAATCCCATCTACAAGTTCGTGAATGGTGACCGATTGCCTCACATGATGTACAAAAATCATATTCCCTTAATTCTTGGTCGGTCACTCTTTGGAACACTCCCTTTTTCAAACGCGGGACGTGGTCCTAATTTCTTATCCGATCTTTTCCTATCCTCATTTCTCATTTTGTGAGGAAATTCTCTTGTTTTCCAAGTGGAATTGAACTGGTAAGTTTTTTGCCTATCTTCGGGCCTTTCCTTAGCCAAAAACACCTTGGTAGTGCGATTCTCGGCTTGTCTTCTCTGACTAGTTTTCAACAAAGCTCCTTTGGAAATTTGTGCAAATTTCTCCAACAATTCGACCAAACTTAAATTTGCATCGAACACTTTGAGTATTTTCTCCTTTAATCTTTCTCCATCCTTTCTCTCGAAAACATTCTCTAATATTTTGGTAGTGACCATAATATTCACTTGCTTAGATGTGTAAGCCGCCTCTTCGTCAATATCGAACAATTTTTTCTGGTATTCCCGAAGCTTATTCTTTAATTCCAGAATAAAATCAGTGAAAGTAGTATCCCTTTGTCGTTTGTAAGTCATAAACTGCAACAAAAGATCGAAAACGGTCAACTGGTCATCTGGTTGGAGGAAATCCTCAATTGTAGTAAGAAATCTTCCAACTTTACACATCTAGAGAAACTCGAATCTTTCAAGATATAATTTCTGGCTTCGGACTCTAATTTAGAGGATATCATGGATTTAGTAAATGATATCTTCTGACCTTCCGTTAAAGGACCTAAAATACTTAACTTCTCATGAAGAGTCGATATGAAATCATCATAACTAATCCCTTGACAAGCTTGGGTCTTTAAATTTTTACCAAATAGTTTTAATTCTTCAGGCACTTCTGGAAAGGCCGTTGAAAATAAATTGGATGGATAGAAAGAAATTACGTTCGATTGAGGCGCGTAATTGTATCCAGGCCATGCTCCATGGTATGGATAAGAACTGTTTGGAATAAGTGCGGTTCCCTGTGGAATACCACCATCGTAAGAACTATCTTGCCCTGGCGGGGCATTCATGTGGGTATTGCTTCCACCAGACCATCCAAAAGGGGCATTAGGTTGCGGTGGTGGAGCCATATTGTGTCCAGTAGGGATGGAAGTTTGTCCCCATAACTGGTTAGGATTTGCTTGTTGGCTCTCCAACCCTGGTTGGGTAGTGGGGGCAGTTGCTAAACTTCCCCATTTGCCTTCATTTTTCCTTGGAGTGTAGTAATTCTCACTACCACCCCAATTTGCATAAGTTTTCTGGTTAGCAGTAGTAGGTACTGCAGTCGGCTTCATTTGTAAATTTAAAGTATTATCAAGAAGAGCTGTCTTTTGGGAAAACCTGGAGACACGGTCCCTCCCGGAAGTTTCTCCCTCTTTAGCGTCTTGGAGGTTTGGCTTCATTGAAAAAGTGGTGGAAGGGTTTCGGCCGACTTTATCTGGATCAAAAGGGTTTATTGCAGGAGGACCCTCTGGTGGGGGTAATTGCTCCCCTTGGGTACTAGGCCTCTCATCTCTGCCTCTCACTGATGCTTCTCATCGTTGTCTTCCTCCTTCTCTGTTTCTAGATCTTTAGGAAGATGCTTTTCGTCTTCGGAATTGTTTTTATTCTAAGTTCCTCCTACGGCTCCTAGGGTCTCCTTTGTAGCCCATGCCCATCGAACCAAATAAGAGAGGATGAGAAAAATCAAACTCAAAATGAACCCGAATAGAATAGTAATGTCCAACATCTTCTCTTAGTTTTAAATTACTACGAATCGACCAAAAAAACACGAACAATAGCCGACGATCGAAACTCGTTACTACTGATTTAACTTAAACTTAAGCACCAAAAACACCACACAAATAGTATCTGTAAAAACGATTAAGGTAAGAAATATTACAATACTATACTCTCATATTTCCCAAAAATAACCATTAAAAGTTTTAAACACCTATATATATATATATATATATATATATATATATATATATATATATATATATATATATATATATATATATATATATATATATATATATATATATATATATATATATATATATATATATATATATATATATTTTCTGAAAATTGGATTTACTGACTTAAAAGCATGGAATTCTGTTTCGCGATACTTAGCCGATTCCAAAAATATATATATGTTACGGGGTATCTGATACTCCACATATATATATATATATATATATATATATATAAATATATATATATATATATATATATATATCGGTACATATGTATATATGTATTTCATCTATATATATATATATATATATATATACGGATATATATATATATATATATATATATATATATATATATATTTCGTATTGCAAATATATATACTCACTTACTTACAAAGTGAAAACAAATTTTCCCTCTTAAAATTCAGTTCCTTTTTTCGTAAGGCTTTAGAAATGCAAAAAGGGAAAAATTTCCACTAAATGAAACAATTCATTCCTCAAAAAGAAGGAATCGCCCCAAAGAAAAATGAGGAAAACTTCTAATTGTTGATGCTCTATAAAAGACCAACAATTTGCGTATTGCAATGTTACTTATGCGTGTGTGTGTGTGTGCGTGTGCTTGCGTGAGCGTGAGGGTGTGAGCGTGCGTGCGTTTGTGCGTGCGCTTGTACGTGTTTCCAACTTCAATTCCTCTCTAGATGAAGGAGCTGTGTTACGAGAACCTTTTGTGGGCGGAGTCAAGTACTTTGAGTCACCTTGAACAACCTATTCTCGTTTGTTATTTCTTATTCCCCTTTCGCGAATATATATATATATATATATATATATATATATATATATATATATATATATATATATATATATATATATATATATATATATATATATATATATATATATATATATATATATATATATAAATTTTGATTAACTAAATAAAAATTTTCACGAAAGTTTTTTTGAGGGTAGAATAGTTAAAAGAATTTGATAGACTGAAAAGAAAGTCGTTTTCCTTCTTTTATCAGTTATTCTCTTTCCTCATTTATCACACAAAAAAACACATCTTACAAACCGTGCACTGGATAACTTCGCAACTTTACTCACTGAATACACTCTTACTCACTGAACATAACCTAACTTACGGAACATAACCTACGTCTTGTTCACAGCAACACATACCACTCGGTAATAAAGTAACGGTTAATTAACGATGTTAATTATGATTCACGATTAGAATTTCGCTGGCGCTATTATCAAATTTCGCTTGCGCTATTATCATATTCCGCTTGCGCTATTTTCGCATAACACATATTACATAATAAAAAATATTCAATAATATTCTCTACCAAAGAAAAATAACTTATATCTAGAACACTTACATATAACACATAATACTGCGCATGTGTTATATAATACTCAATAATAAATTTTATGTAATAATGGCCATCATTTTATACATCGTAAGGCATTTTCTTTTCAACTTTAGCCTTACGTTTACTAACCTTGTTCATGAACAATATTAATTTTTCAGTGATCACTGTATTTATTAACATAATTTTCAAAAAAATTAATTAATTTTTCTTAATTGATTATAGTTAATTAAAATAAGAAATATTTCTCAAACATTTAAAATTTGAAATGGAAATCCTTTGTGAGACTCAATTTCTTACTTGCTTTCTCTCTCCAGAGAGAATCTTTTCTTCTTTATTTTCTCTTCCAGAGAAAATCTTCTTCGTTCTCAAGGTGGAGGTTGTTGTTGTCAATTTCAATTGGCTCGGCGCTGCGGTAATCAGAAAATTCTTCTATCCATCCGTGAAGTAAGACGTCCACATCGAGAAACATACTCTAGGATAAGCAAGGAAATAGTTTATATTAAAACTTTCATAATAATAGTGTATCAAGGGTCCAATATTTAAGTATATAATAAATATTTATCTCCTTTCGATATACCCATTTGAATTTAAATAAACAGTAGTTTCAGTATATGTTATTGTAGAAAACTTAAAAACCAGCTGTAAAAAACCATTTTAATTAATCTTTTAATAAAATAAAACTTTATTGGTATCTCATTTTATTTTTATTTACTTTATACCACAATCAATTTTTGTTACAGTAATACAATTATTTGGGGTAAGTGGTTCTTCACCTAGAATGAGAAACTCAGGTGATAAGTAATCTTATGCAAAAACATACATTTCATAACAGGTGTACGAAAGTACGTTGGTTTTTCAATTTTTACATCACGGGTTAATCAAAATGTAAAACAGCAATTTTTAGTGATACTACGTATATTATATATATATATGTTATAATTATAATATATATATATATATATATATATTAAGTATATACCTAAACTATATATCATGATGAATATATATATATATATATGTATGTGATTATGCGGTTAGGCTTATGGACTTTATGTGGTGATATACATACAAATTCAGTGATGTACATTGTCGGATCATTTTATTAAAATATGTTAGCGTAAATGCTTTAATTGCTGTAATAGTTTTACACGCAACATCACATACACCACCATACCACACCACACAACAGGTATGGAGAAGAAGAGAATTCATATCTGACTAATGTTTACCTCTATAGAGATTGGAAGAACAGACATCAGCAGTCAATCCCGATGAATTCTAGTTGAATTTTAGCAGCGAATCAAAGGTAGGCAGCAACAATAGTCACATCGCAACCATGCGAAAAAGCATTTTACCCCGAACAAAAGTCTTGGAGGAGTGGACCGGTCCTCAAAGACTGCACTTCGCCGTGTGACATTGATCAGGTAGGGAAGCAACCAAACGAGCGAATTGACACACAGTAAGTCATACTATATGGCCCGATTTCAATTAACCGTCGAAACGCTAGACTGTACCCAATTCACCTGATAAGTCAACTTTATCGTAAAAACATAAGTGGAACTCACAAATCCATTGAATATAATTCCCAGCGACTGAAGCAGCGCGTGCTATTAACTCCACCGGAAGCGTGATCGATATGCGTTAGGTTGGCTGAAAAATCAATATAAATGATTTACAACTGCACAGAATTCCCACTTGCTTGAACTTTGATAAATATTTGTACTTGTTCTATTCCTCATTATGTACCAACTAGCCTATAATTGGCCTACGAGAGCGTATTTAAGAAATGTGATCATATATGAGACAGAAGACACATCAACATAAAATAGCAATTTTACTAAATCTACATAGAAGCCCGCATAGCTATGGAGAAGAAGACGATATGTCTCTGGTCAGGCCGAAAAACCATGGTGATACATAGTACTAGCCGAATCATACGATACTAATGGACAGGTCAACAATGAATAAATCTATAGCTCTTAGCAACAAAGAATTAAGAAAATCGAGAGAGGCTGCGGAAGGAGATGCACAATCATCCTAATCAAGTAGAAGCAAATTGAGGTCTATGAATGCACAGAAAATGCAGACACACTTGAGCGAGGTCTTCCAATGTACTCGACGTTGATTGTTCTAATTTGATGGAAAGCACTCGCTAAAAAATGGCGTTAGTACCAAGAGACTCGACTCATATTGAGAAATCTCTTTGGTGATGTCTATCAGGAACATTTGTTAGGTCTTTAAGCCACCATGGCCTCCCCTTACCAAGATACATTCCAACACGAAATGTAAGGAACGTTAAAGAAAAGTTATGTTCTGTTACCAGGATATAATGGGAATAATGGAACACATATTGTGAGAAAAATAGCCATAGAAAGAAGTATGATCCGATTAATTCACTATTGATATTTTTTTATATAAGTTCTGGATTAATATTAAGGAAAGTCATAAAAGATACATAGGCAGAAGGATAAGCCCTAGATTGTTATTTAGATTGCTCAAATTAATAAAAGATTGAATAGAAAAGATCAGATAGTAGAAAATAATATTTACCAGACATGTTTTGGGATCTGCAACTCCCGAACTACGAACATGAATGGCAGGATAAATATAAATACAATAGTCTTGTACTAAAAGCACTGGGCCCTTAGCCCATGCTCTCTCATTGATACACCTTGTACAAATAAATAGCAACTCTATTTAAAGACAAGAGAATCGACCGCAGCATGACATTCCTGAAGAAAGAGCGTTATTAAGCTCAACTCAAATGGACAGACACCCTGTCTAACAGACATGTCCAATGAAATGTCATCCCGCACAACCCTCTGCCACCACTACTACCACAGAAGAAGAAAACACGTCACACCACTAAGAGATGACCTAGCGAAGAGAATTCTCTCACTTCACAGCCCACTTTACATATCTATAGGTTGCAAAACCGACTCACCTTATAACAGCTTGTCCATAACCAATCACACGCATAATACAAACCAATTTTGTTTCAAATGCATTGGAGTATGTTTTGGAAACAGGATAAATACTATGACCTCTCATAGAGGTACGAGATGTATCGAGGTGAAAATGCAGATTTATAAAAGACCCAGTAATATAATATCGATTAGAACAAGAGAGTAGTATGCGCAGCACATTAGCTGCAAGCAATAACACTTAAGAAAGCCTTATACTAACATTATTAGATCTTACTTATCCAGAAATCAGAATATTAAGCTGTCTCTAAGCGATATTGAGCATAAGCTAGCTTCCTCAGAGTATTATATTATTGTATATATTACATGCTAACTCACATTAGTATATATCAA